>JAHHUM010001738.1:1116079-1245121 GCA_036173005.1 Crenichthys baileyi
GCCACTTACATTGCGCTGGGGCCAGCCTGGCCCAGCTACAGTTCCAGCTGCGAAAATGGCGCTCCCGAGAGCAGAAGTACACATGGGTTCTGGGAGTTCACGTGATAACTAGCCCAAACATTTAGCAAGTCTCTCATAAACAAAGCCTGTATTTGGCCGTATTTTGACCTCATGTCACCGGTTATGAAGTAATGTTCACGTTTCGGAGCATGCAGGCAAAACAAGAGAGGAAAATCTCTGTCTGGTCCATTCTGTTGCTATCCTTCTAAATGAGTAAAAACAGTTGTGGATTTCGTTTTCAATGGCACAACCCGTTATCGCGCATACCTATCCTTTTTCATCCTCAAATAGCGACCTTGTTCCCTCGTTTTTCTGTTTTTTGTCGTTTTGTTTACACTAGTCAAGTTAGCGTATGTTGGTGTGTTGATTTTATTATGAAATTCACCGGAAAACTCTCCTGTCTGGCTTCCTGTTTGGCTGGTAAAATTCATGAGCTTGATGCAGAAGCCGCTGCGGCGTCCGGCCAAACTTCCTTCTTACAGAAACAGTTCGTTGGGCCACACGGGCTCGGTAACCCCAACCGCACTGCACCAAGGCTGATGTGAGTGTACACATTGATTTTAATGATTTGGGTTCCTTGTGGCGTCCGCACCGCAGCTGCACCGGAACCGCACCGCATTCAGTGTGAGCTCAGCGTCACGGAGGATGTGGAATTTGGGGGTAAGGAAGCAGATTTGTCATTTAAAAATTCAACAGGGAACAGAACGAGCACAACATCCGGATTTTCTAAATAATTCCCTAAAGACAGACTAGATCTCGCTATATTAATAAATACACACATATATTTACATATACACGTGTATATATTAGCAGTTGTTAACGTTAGATCAGTTAGATGAGTTATTGGATTAACTAAGGTATTATGAACAGAGCAATTTAACATTAAATGCACCAAATTAAGCAACAAATATAGCTTCTCTTCACTCAGTGAACTCACCCATTGTAGAACAAAACACATGAAACTATCTGGATGCATAAAACGAAAACTGAAGCAGTTTTACTGGTTTAACTTCCACATAATGAGTTGTTTTGGACTTGCTACCACATTTATCACTGGCTTTTATTGAGCCACCCGGCTTCTTTTTGACTTTTTGGAGAAACGTTATTTTGATATTGGAAAAGGCGGTGTGCGGCATAAACTGGTATTTGAATGGTTTGGATGGAAGTACAGGTAGGAGACTGGGAAGATATGGATTTTGAGGGATCGACACCGGGAGGTAGGGGGAAAGGAAGAGGACGTGAAAAAAGTAAATTGGATGAAGGAGGGATGTCTGAAAGTCAGGGTAGCAAGCAAGAGTTGGAAGGAAGCAGCTCTGATGAAGAAAGAATAGTCAGAAGGAAAATGCTGAGGGAGGAATTTAAAATAACATTAAAATTAAGGAATGAGGAGGAACACAATAACCTAAGCCCAATAGTGATTTCTAGAGAAATAAAAAAAGAAAAACGAAGATGTAGAAATGGTGAAAGTGTTGCGAGACGGAAACTTGTTAGTGACGTGTAAAAATCAAGAACAAAAAATTAAGGCTTTACATGTAGAGAGCATTAGCAATAAAATGGTTGTAGAAAGAAAGATCTTGGGAGAAAATAAATCAGTCCGTGGGGTGATTTTTGGTATCCCTATGGACGAGGATTTAGACATAATAAAAAGAAGCATTGCTGGTGCAAATGTGAATTCGCTGAAGAGACTATTCTGGTTGAATTTGCAGAGACAATCTTACCAGAAAACATAAAAACAGGATATCTGAGTTACCAAGTGAGACCACATCCCTCCACCACTTCGATGTTACAAATACCAGAGATATGGACACATAGCAGCAGTTTGCAAAGGAAAACAGAGGGGTTCAAAGTGTGGAGAGGACCACAAGATAGAAGATTGTAAAGAAGTGCAAGAAAAATGTTGTAACTGTGGAGGTCAACATAGGGTTACATATGGAGGATGTGAGGTGAGGAAAACAGCAAAGGAAATCCAACATATTAAGGTGAGCAAAAACACAAGTTATCCAGAAGCAGTCAAAAGTGTGAAAGGACAAAAGATGAGAGAGAAGGAACAAAAAGAGAGACAAATTCCTCAACAAAACAAACTGCAGAGAGAGGAGAATACCACATTATCAGTAGAAAAACTAATACTATTCATTGCTTATGTCATCAATTGCACTGACCAGGCCAAACATAAAACTGAAAAATAAAAATAATTGTGAGAGGAGCAGAAAAATTTCTAGGTTTCAAAGAGGGATCCTGGGAGAACATCAATAAAAGGTTGAAAACAGAGGGGAGACCAGGAACCCCAGCTGATAATCTATGATAGTTCTACAATGGATTGCAAGAAGTCTGATAGCTAACGGACAGGAATTGAAAGGTTGTATTGATGGACTTGAAGAGAAACCAGAGGCAATTTGGGGTACAGGAGCCCATTTTTTAAAAACCCAAAAATTTAAAGTTTTTTGTTAAAAAAGGATATGTATAAGAAGAGATAGTATAAAAAGAGTCGACCAAAGGAAATGGGGGGGTTTGTGCGATTTTTAAAAAGAAAGGATTTTTCAACATCAAATATTGGGAAAAGGTAAAGTTTTGGGGAGTATGTAGTTGGGGGGGGAAAATTTTGGGGGAAAAAAAGGGAAAATGTAAGATAATTGACTTTTTTTAACCTTTAAAAAAATTATCAATAGATTTGAGGAGGAGAAAGTAAAAATGGTGTGGGGACTTTAATGCTAATACACAGTAGGGGGAAAGGGGGTCTTAAGGGATGGAAGGCTTCAAAAATTAATGTCAAAACGGGACCCGGGGTACATTTTTTGTAGTATGGTGGGAAAGAGAAAAAAAAAATGAAAAAAAATTGGGAAAAAATTATTAAAAAAATTTAAATGCTATTAAAAAGGGAAATATGGAAAATTTATATTAAAAGTCGAAAACAAAAACTAAAAAAAAAAATAAAAAAAAAGCTGGGAACCCCAGCTAAAGCTTTGGAAAAATTTCAAAAGTTCAAGTACATTAGTGATGGGGGAAAGGAAAAAAAGGGGAACCCACAAAAAAAAAAATAAAAAGATTTCCCTACGAACACTGAAGAAAAAATAACTAAAAAACGAACCTTTTTACAAAGCAAAAAGGAAGTCTGTGCCCCCGGAAAAAAAAAGAATCCGCACCGGGTAAAGATCTGTCGGGTTTCCCAAAATGAAAACAACACTCGTGAAACACCCCAAGAGTTATATTGGGAGCTTTATAAAAAAATTTTCGGGGAGGGGGAAAGGAAAGCTGCCCAGAGCTGGAAGGAGCCCCATCATCCCAAAAGGGGGGGGGGGTTAAAAACCGGGGAAAAGACAACACAAAACCAAAAAAATTAAGCCCCACTGCATTAATTTTAAAAAATACAGGGGGGACAATAAAAACTAAAAACCCTGCCCATTTTAGTGGGGGAAGGTTTTCAGGGAAAAAATTGGACCACCCTTGGTAGCCAGTCTTCATTATTGCCCATCGCCCCTTTTTTTAGAGCAGATTTGGAAAGGGTTTCCAATTAGGGGGAAAGAGCACAGTTTTGCTCAAAATATTAAAAATGCACACAACATTATGGGTGACAAAACCAAAGGGGTTCAAAAGAGGACAAATTTTTGGGGGGCACGTCTTGCTGGCGCATCTGGGCCCAAAGACAGAAAGTTTTTTGTGATATTTTTTGGGGGCCGGGGTTTAAGGCGTATTCGTCATTTCCTTTTTTGAAATTTGGTTTAATTTGGGTTGGTGTGTGAAGGCTCTCTCTTTTGATCTGATTTCTCTCTACTTTGATATCCCCTTAAACTTTTTATAATAAAATAAGCCTTTAAAAACCCACATACTTTCGGGTTGCTGTTTTTAAACTTTTGGGGCGATTTCCCCGTGTTTTACAGGGTTTTTTTTCTAGTAGTGGAAAAGGGGTGCTAGTTTAGCGTTACCCTTTTAGTCCCCCAAATTGGCTACCCGTTCGGCGGGTTTCTCTTTCTGGGGTCCCCCTCCTCTCTTTTTCTCTCTTTTGTCAGATGTTTCTTTACTCCCCCTTCCTCCTTTAGTGATAATGGAAACGTGTAAAAAAATGTAGTTTTTTTGTAGTTTTGGGAAAGGCGGGGGTGTCGGTTTTGGGGGCCCCGGCTCCGCGCTTTTGGGAAAAACCAGCAGTACCCCGGGCCCCTTAGCCACCCGGGGAAAGCCACCGGGGTGCTCCCCGTAGCAGTCCTCCGGCAGACCCGCGCAGCCGGGATCTCGGGCCCGGGTGGTGACGGAAACGTGGGAAAAGCATAGTCTTAGATCTCACCCCACAGGTCACCAAAAACCCGTCTGCGTTTCTAATAGTTTTTCCCCCGCTCGGGACACCCCCGCTGAGAAGCCAACTCGGGGTAATTGGCAGCTCCATAGTCAAAAAAGGGCACTAGAGACACCAGGGGACCATAGTCAAATGCCCTGCCGGGGGGCCAGAACGGGGGGGGGGGGGGGGGGGGGCCCTAAAATCCTACCTAAAAATGCTGGCTAAGGAAAGCGTAAATCCCCCCAAGTAAGTTTGGGTTATTCACGCTGGGGGTAATGCACTGGGTTACGCAATGGGAAAGGGTCACTAAAGTTGTGATGTGGGACTCGAAATTTTCTCTGGGTCCCCCCCGATTTTCCCCATTGACCCATGTTTAGCCGCATGCTGTCATTCAACCGCGGGGTTTGTCTAGGTGGTGTCCAAAAACGATGGGGGCCTACATTGAAAATTTGGAAAACTTTTGGGGAAAACCTGGTTTTACCCGGGAGAGCGGCATCCATCCCATTTTTGGATGGAGCAGTTTCTTTCCGGGAAATTTCGGGCCCAAATTTTATTAGTTCCCCAAAACCCCTCTGAAAACCCCCGGGGTTTTCAGACCAGGAAGCAGGGTATTTTAAAACACTCCTCTTGCGCTTCTGTATGCTACCCCCCTATTCCCCTTTTAAGAAAAGTGTCCGCCCCGGAAAAAATTGAATAAAAAAAAAAAAATAATCTAAAAGAGGAAATCGGGAAAAATTCATAAAAATAAACAAAACTCGGGAACAAAAAATAAAAAAAAAAAACCAAAAAAATGGGGGGGCTTACTAAACAAAAGGGATCTCTCTCTTAAAAAGATTTTGCTAAAATAGTGACCAAATTTTGTGCCAATCAATTGATTTTTTTTTCCCTCACAAAAACCCGGGCTCAGAAAGAGGATTATTTTACTAAAAATGAGAAACTCCTATAATTTTTAAAAATTTTCACTTTCCTCGAAATACGGGCGGGGAGGAGGAGTAGCATCCACTTTAAAGTCCGTTTTATTATTACCCCCCAGACCAATAAAATAGCTAAAACCCTTTTTTTGAATATTTAACCTTTAATTTTTTTCCTCACCCAAATTGCAAAAAAAAAAAAACCTAAAACCACTGCTGTTTGTTTTTTTTGTACCGTCCCCCAAAACCCCCTTTTCTCTTTTTTATAGATCAGTTTTCAGCCCTTTTTTATCTGATTTAGTTTTAAATACAGATAAATTTAAATTTATAGGTGGGTTTTTAACATTTTTGACATGAAAGGTTTAGTTTAAAAATATACCCTTTAATGGTATTTAGACTAAATTGGTTTTTACTAAAAAACTTTTAAAAAACCACCCCGGGTTTGTCTTCTTCTCGGACCTTGGCTGACATATGGCTTTGGGGGTGTACAAAATATTACAAAAAATTTTCTCAAACCCTGTCCCTGCCCGACCTTTTTTTTAAAACCCTTTTGATTTTAATTTAACCGAGTATCCACACCTGAAAAAAAATTTTTCATTTAGTAGATCATTATCAACGATGGGGGGGGTAAAAAACCTTAAAGAATCTTTTTTCCATTTTTTAATTTGCTATTATCAAAAAAAAACAGAGGGGGAGGGAAAATAATTTTGTTTTTTCCCCTTTCCAAAATGATTCTCTTGTTCAGGGGGTTTATTCATCATTGCTTTGGTGCATTAGACAATGCACCCCCCTTGAAAAAGAAGGAAAATTTTTATAAGGCAGGCTCCCTGGTTTTTAAATTTAGAGTGCCCTACTTTTAAAACACAATGTTAGAAAAATTTGGGGGGTGAAAAGACGCTCTACCACCTAGAGGTTCCCCACTTAAACTGGAAAAATAGGAAATGTTGTATAAAAAACCCTTTTACCAAACTAGAACAGCCTTTTTTTCTCATTTCCCTTTTAAAAAAAGAACAAGAATAAAACCCAGGTTTTTCCTTTTGACAGTTTTCCCAAAAATTACACAGAGTCCCTTTGCTTTGGGCATCCATTTTCCCCTTTGCTCTCAGCATTTATGATTTTTTTGGGGTTCTTCCAAAATAAAATTGATTTTTATTTAAAAAGAAAATATTTGACAATCTCCCCAAAAGATTACTTCATCCTCAAAAAAGTGGAACAAATTGGAAAAAAAACTTTAGAACCCGATCCCGTGTTTGGATTTTTTTTTTTTTTTTGATCCTGGGGGATTTCCCGAGTTAAACAGAAAAAATTTTGCTTTATCTAAAACCCTTTAAATTGTAGGTTTGACCCAATCCCCAAACCCAAAATTAAATTTTAAGGAAATGTTCCCCTGATTACCAGCCCCATTTTTGATATGAAATTTAAACTATCCCTTTGTAAAAGGATATTAACCCCAAGTTTTTAAAGGGAGCTGTAATTAACCCCTTTCTTTAAAAAACCCCGCTTTATCGAGATGACTTAATAAAATTTCAGACCCATATCCAACTTTCCCTTTTTAAACTTTAAAAATTTTTTGAGAAAAAAAGTTTCTAAACAAATGTGTGAGCATTTTCACAGCAATGACCTGTTTGAAGAGTTTTCAGTCAGGTTTTAGAGCTCATCATAGCACTAAAAAGCCTTTCGAAAGTCCCCTAATGATATTTTATTGCCCCAGATAAAAGGCTTGTGTCTTACTGGGGTTTTGTTAGATTCAGTGTACATTTTATACAGTCATCATAATATTCTCTTAGAAAAGGCTGGGGAAAATTTCTGTAGGGGTTTAGGGGGAAAAGACTAGGCTGGTTTAAATCTTATTTTTCCCGAAAAAAATTTTTTTTTCCCTTTGTTTATGTAAATGATAAATCATCTTTAAACTCCCGGGTTAATTGTGGAGTACCACAGGGTTTAGTACTTGGGGCCCCTTTTTTTTACTAATATATGCTTCCAATAGGTAAAATTATCCGGGACATAGAATAAAATTTTTACTGTTACGCGATTTACACTCCAAACTTTTACTTATCCTAAAACCTGATGAGCCCCAACCCCGTTAGATAGACTAAAAGCATGTCTTGAAAAACAAAAAAACTTGGATGACTTTTAAATTTTTTTGCTTTTTAAAATTTAGACAAGGGCAAAAGTTGTGTCTTTGGGACCGGAGTCTTTAAAAAAAACTGCTTAGTCAATCACTAACCCGGATTGGGATTAAATTTACCTCCCATAATAAAGTAAAAAAACCTTTGGGGTTTTTTTTTGAACCCCGGACATTTTATTTAAATCCCATAAATTAAAAAAAAAAGGTTTTCCCGGATTTTCCCTTTTTTCACTCCGGAACATTGCCCAAAATTAGGGAAAAATCCTGTTTCCAAAGGGTTGATGCTGAAAAACCCAGTCCATGCATTTTTTACTTCAAGGCCCGGACTAAAATTTTAATTCCCTTTTCTATCAGGATGTCCACCAAAAAGCAGTTTTTAAAAACCTTCAGTGATTCAAAAGTGGGAGCAAGGGGTTCGGGTGAAAATTAAAAAAAGAGATCATATTTCCCCCCCCACTTTTGCTTCCCTTCATTGGCTTTCCCCGTTAAATCCAAATAGGGAAATTTTAAAAATTTTCCTCACATATAAAGCCCTTAAAGATTTTAGCTCCATCATACATCGAGAGCTGATTGTTCCCTATTTTTCCAAAAAAGGGACTTCGTTCTCAAACTTTCAGGTTTTCTGGTGGTTCCTAGAGTCTCTTTGAAGTAGAATGGGAGGGAGTCCTTTAGTTATCAGGCTCCTTCCTGGGAACCAACTCCCCGTTTTTAATTTCCCTGAGGCGGACACCCTGTCTAATTTTAAGGCTAGACTTAAAAAATTTTTCCTTTTTTATAAAGCTTATAGTTAAATTGGCTTAGGTTTTTCCTGAGCTATCTCTGTAGTTATGCTGCTATAGGCTTAGGTGCTGGAGGAAAATTTAAAGACCCTTTCACCCCCTTCGCTACTTTTTCAACTACTTCCCTTTAATTTTGTATTATTTTCTGTTTTTTCAGCTTTTAAATTTTTTTTCTCTTCTTCTTCTTCCCAGAAGCTTTCACCTGGCCCCGACTCTGTGGGCTACCTGTGACAACTTTCTGGAGAGGGGCACGTTCCGAGCTTTTGGCTGGCAACAACTTTGGGGCTCACCCCCCTACCGATGATCCACTTGGGCCCGTCTTTTAGTGTTTAACCCTTTTCTCTCCTTAACATAGCTACTGACGGATTTTACTGTAACTAACTCTATGTGCTCTCCTCAGACTCTAACATTGAAAACTGGCTCAAGGGTTTATCTGTTTCTTTCTTTTTTGGTGAAACGACTAAAGGAGCTACATCCATTAACATTTACCTTTCCTTCCCATAAAAGTACTCCTGGATCCCCGTGCTTCTTTGGTTTCTCTTTGGTGTCTTGCTCCTGTTCTCTCTAAAATTTTTCTCTGTTTGATGAACAATGAAAGTGAAGTGAACATCTTCCATGGCCCCACATCCCCAGATCTAAATAAATTTTTGAGCCACTTTTGGGGTTTTTGGAGGAGCGAGTCAGGAAAAAGTTTTTCCCCCACCAAATCAAAGTAGTGACCTGGCCACATCCTGCAAGAAGAATGGCTTAAAATCCCTCTGGGCCACTGTTTCGGACTTTTTATATGTCATTCCCCAAGACGAACTGACGCTGTATTGGCCGCAAAAGGAGGCCTTACACCATACTAATAAATTATTGTGGTCTAAAACCAGATGTTTCAGTTTCATTGTCCAACCCCTGTATGTAAAATAATGGAATTTTTTTTATAATAAATTTAAAGTAGTTTTTTTGAATTATCAAACGAATATATTTTTTTATTTTTTTGGGGGCAAAGTGGTTTTAGGGAAAAAGGGGGAGAAATATTAATGACCCCAACGTTATGTTTGGAACATGAAATCAGAAGAGCGCAAGTTAATAAAGAAAGTGTAGTTGCCGTATTCTTTAATACAGAGAAAGCCTGTGACATGATGTGGGTATTTTTAACAAATAGAAACTCTGTGTTGTGATTATTAATCTGACAATATTATTTTTTTAATATTTAATATTAATATTTTAATATTTTTATCAAATAATATTTGGGGCTTTTTTAAGGGGGTTGTCCTGTGAATACCAGCCTAGTAAGGCGATGGTATTAGGGACAAAGTTTGAAAGGTGTGAGCCAAGCTCTGACATTATTTAAACAATAAACTCTGCACACACATGGAATGAAAACACACAATTTCTTAAAATTACAAGAAAATTTTTTAAAAAAAAATAAGTCAACTCAAAGTCAAAATAATTTTCAATCAAAAAACTCTTCCCCCCCCCCCCCCCCCCCCCCCCCCCCCCCCCCCCCCCCCCCCCCCCCCCCCCCCCCCCCCCCCCCCCACTATGCTAAAAAAAAAACCCAACCCAAATACCAAGCAGAATTAAAGAATAAGGAAGACTAATGGGCTATGTACAATATAAACAAGTTGATTAAAGATGATTGAAACCATGACCAAAAGAGTGATGCAACATTACCATGCAATGTTTATGTCTGAGAACCAAGGATTATCTTGAAGAATCTGGAAATGAAGTTAAGTTAGTCTTGGAACTAACTTAGGCAATAATCAGCAAACGTTAGACGACCATTCACAATGCAAGATCAGATAAAATATTATTTTAATAAAATAATGTTTTAAAGAATGATCTGCTGAATAAAAACAACCTTCTGGATGACTAATTCTCAGTGGTGTCTAATTAGTTGCCTTTATTTATTAAAATAATATTTGAAGAAATATTATTAAGGGAATATTTGGAAAAGAGCCAAATCTTTCTGGAGAAATGGGGCTTAATGGTGTTTACTTAGTTATCAGATTTAGTAAAATAATGTTTAGAGATTATATTTCACCAACTTGAAAACTAACAACCTTTCTGTTAAATATTCTGTAGTGAGCACATGTTCTAAAGCTGTTAGCAGTTAAGCTAACAAAGGAGGTCGATAGCTTAGCTTAGCACCAGAACCAAACACATACCTTTAAAACACATACCTTTAAAATACCAGGGTCAATAAAAGGGTTAAAATGCATAAGCGCGGACGGTGCGTTATGAGCAACCTTCTGTGTTTAAAATCACCCTTTAAATAAAGTTTGTCTTAATTTTAAAAACACAAACACAGAACACAAAGCTGATCACGTTTGCAGATAGCCTGCTAGCACTAAGATAGCAGTTTCACACAAACAAAATCAAACTTCATAAAATGAAAAACGTTTAGATCATGTCATCCTAACTGTTATTCTATTATTCACTCTGCCCAAACCTAACCTCTGACCATGCTGAGGAAAAGATGTCCGGGGCGGCAAAGTTTGAAGAGGTGTCCACAGTCAACAAGCGGTTAGCCTTCAGCTAACCTAACGAAGCTGTGGGTGGGGGTCCGTTCTGTCGGCCGGACAAAACTGCACGTTACCGATAATGCGGCTACTCGTCGTCCTTCTCTCAGGCAAGGAAAACCGCTTCACTCGGGTTGTAGAGACCTCGTCTCTGCTGGGGACTTTTCTCGAACACCGTGTGCGTCTGCAGGGCACGGAGAGAAAGTCAAACAATGCCGGTGCCTTAATTCCCCGTTCGTGAATGAATACCGGATACACAAACAGCAATTCATTCAATACTCAACTTTTGCATATGATCGGTGATCATATGAGACTCTTGGATCCAGTTTGAAGAGTTAAGTCTTTTTGTCAGCAAAAAGACTTCAGCGCGCTGTGTCTCTCCTGCTCCGATGGTCAACCGGCTTGGAGAGGTCGGCTTGTGGGAGAGGGGGTGCTTTTATACAGCCAGTGGCATCATGGGAAGTCTGCTGCTACCCCTTTTTTTCAGTTGCTGGAAGTCAGTTAAATGCAATTTATTTTGAAAACTCCAGAAGAGTTTGTACCGGAGTTTTTATGTTGAAATCCATGGTCCCAACATCTGCAAGCTAGAATTGGTCAAGAAGTGTCAACAAAATATGTCGTAGACAATGGAGCGCATGAAGGTAGTATTATAAGTCCATTATTTTTTACTATAATGATAAATGCGTCAATTCGTCTTTGGAATGACATATACAAGTCCTGCACAGTGGTCAGAGGGATTTTAAGCCATTCTTCTTGCAGGATAGTGGCCAGGTCACTACGTGATACTGGTGGAGGAAAACGTTTCCTGACTCGCTCCTCCAAAACACCCCAAAGTGGCTCAATAATATTTAGATCTGGTGACTGTGCAGGCCATGGGAGATGTTCAACTTCACTTTCATGTTCATCAAACCAATCTTTCACCAGTCTTGCTGTGTGTATTGATGCATTGTCATCCTGATACACGGCACCACCTTCAGGATACAATATTTGAACCATTGGATGCACATGGTCCTCAAGAATGGTTCGGTAGTCCTTGGCAGTGACATGCCCATCTAGCACAAGTATTGGGCCAAGGGAGCGCCATGATATGGCAGCCCAAACCATGACTGATCCACCCCCATGCTTCACTCTGGGCATGCAACAGTCTGGGTGGTACGCTTCTTTGGAGCTTCTCCACACCGTAACTCTCCCGGATGTGGGGAAAACAGTAAAGGTGGACTCATCAGAGAACAATACATGTTTCACATTGTCCACAGCCCAAGATTTGCGCTCCTTGCACCATTGAAACTAACGTTTAGCACTGTCATGAGTGACCAAAGGTTTGGCTATAGCACCCCAGCTGTGTATATTGACCCTGTGGAGCTCCCGACGGACAGTTCTGGTGGAAACATGAGAGTTGAGGTGCACATTTAATTCTGCCGTGATTTGGGCAGCCATGGTTTTATGTTTTTTGGATATAATCTGGGTTAGCACCCCAACATCCCTTTCAGACAGCTTCCACTTGCGTCCACAGTTAATCCTGTTGGATGTGGTTCGTCCTTCTTGGTGGTATGTTGACATTACCCTGGATACCGTGGCTCTTGATACATCACAAAGACTTGCTGTCTTGGTCACAGATGCGCCAGCAAGATGTGCACCAACAATTTGTCCTCTTTTGAACTCTGGTATGTCACCCATAATGTTGTATGCATTTCAATATTTTGAGCAAAACTGTGCTCTTACCCTGCTAATTGAACCTTCACACTCTGCTCTTACTGGTGCAATGTGCAATCAATGAAGACTGGCTACCAGGCTGGTCCAATTTAGCCATGAAACCTCCCACACTAAAATGACAGGTGTTTCAGTTTCATTGTCCAACCCCTGTATTTGCAGACATTGGAAAAAAAATAGGATTTTCACTTTTTGCTGATGATGGAGCCATATGGAAAAGGGGGAGAAATATAAAGATAACTCGAAAGAAAATATAGGCTACGATAAGTAGAATAGAAGAATGGGCTTCTCAATGGGGATTCAAGTTCTCAGTTGAGAAAACAAAAGTTATGGTATATACATGGAAAAAATAAGAGAGGAAATAAAATTTAAATTATATAATCAACAATTAGAACAAGAAAAAAGTATAACGTTTCTAGGAATATGGTTTGGTGAGAAAATCCTACCTGTACATATTCAGAAAGTGATAGATAAATGTCAGTCAGTCATTTTCTATACTGCTTCTTCCATAGTGGGTCACAGGGAAGCTGGTGCCTCCAGCAGTCTATGGGCAGGAGGTGGGGTACACCCTGGACAGGTCACCAGTTCATCGCAGGACACAAACAACCATGCACACACTCTTTCACACACCTAAGGGTGATTTAGAGAGACAAATTAACCTAACAGGCATGTCCTTGGACTGTGGGAGGAAACAGGAGTACCTGGTGAGAACCCACACATGCACGGGGAGAACATGCAAACTCCATGCAGAAAGACCACCGGCCGGGAGTCAAACCCAGGACCTTCTTGCTGCAAAGCAACAGTGCTACAGACTGCGCCACCCTGCAGCACATTAATAAATGTAAGAAAATATGAAATATTATCAGACGTTTGGCTGGCAGTGACTTGGGAGCAAATAGGGAAGCGTTGAAACAAATTTACACATGATTGATCAGATCAAATGTAGATTATGGAAGTATTATATATGGTTCAGCAGCAAAGACACATCTGGAAGAATTAGACATTATACAACACCAAGCATTAATGCTTTGTACAGGTGCCTTCAAAGCAACCTCAACAACAGCACTTGAAGTAGAAATGAGAGAAACAGAAATCTAAGGAGAACACAATTAACAATAAATTACTGGTTAAATTTACAAGGCAATTGTCATGATTCCAGCCCTTCAGCTCTACCTTGACTGTGCTGATTACTTATTACCTTCACCTGCAATGGGCTGCTCTCTATTTAAACAGCTGCTCGTCACCAGCTCAGTGCGCGATCATCTGTTGCCCCAGTCACAGCTTTCAAGCCTTGTTTCATGTTTCAAAGGAGTTTTCTGGTTTTCTGATCCTGCCTGTTTTTTGACCACATATTTTGCCAAGTCCTTCTGCTGTTTGGAATAGTTCTGACCTCCTGTTGCTGAAACCTGCCTGTCTCTGACTCTTTCTCTGATTACTGGACTTTCATTGCCTGAGGCCCTCCCGTGCATTACCCTGGATCGTTTCACGACTCAGCATCTGGTTGGTGGATTTTTGTCCCTGTCGTCAGTTTGTCCCCGGAGCCCCCAAGACCTCCCGTTGTCCATTCCCCCCACCTTCCCCAGCTGGGTTCCTAACCCCCTGGGGATACGCCTTTCCTAACCTACCAGTTTGACCACACTCTGTGGAGCCCCTTCTACCCTATTATTTTTTGGTAATAAAACCTTTGGTGAACCACCCTCTTGTTTGGCTGTGTTTTGGGTTCTGGCTGATTTTGCTTTAACGTTACAGCAATAACCCGGATCATCCAACACGAGACATCTTGAAGCCATGCTGGGAAAAAGAAAAAAAAGAGGCATAATACCATAGATGTCATGTTTACACACCTCAGGCTTTTGGGGCACGGGCCAGAGAGACATTGCAGCAAGGCAGCTAGCCACATCAGTTTGTGGAGGCTTTTGGCAATCGTGTTAGATTCTTGTAAAACCTGTGCTAAGCAGAAAGCAGTGTTCCTAGGTTGCCTTATGTGAATAAATGGTGGACAACTTAAAGATTATTTTGCATTTTTATTAAACTATAAATGTTACAGAGAAATATAGTAGTAAGAGGAATTGCACATTAAACATGAATGGGAACAAATAGTTTATCCCCAAGTTTTAAAAGAACAAAAAAGCATTAATATAGAAAACCTTGACAGTTCCAATGTAGTGAAATCACAACCAGTCCAGTGACACAGTACACTTAAAGATCAGTACTTCAGGTAAATAAATACCCAGAGGCATAAAGTGCACAAGTAAAAATGCAGCACTGTAACTTTTACTTTAACTTCAACTTTTTTCTAGGTATCGCTGTTTCCCTTTGCTGTTTAATTTGTTGCATCAGGGAATCTGGCTCTTTGCATGGCCCATGGTTGTTTATGTTTGCTTCTTTTTACTTGTCTTCGTAAACAGAATTTCCATCTGACTTCGGACTTGCAAAAGTCAACAACGTAATATGCCCATTTTTTTGTCACGATTGTATTTTATCATGTCTTTAATCCTAATGTCAATTACTGCCCAATTTCTTCAATATTAAGATGTTTTCCTTTCAATTTCTGCATTTGTGGGTAAAGCGTGTCACAGGCACTATAATGTGGTGCCGGTCCATCATTTGCAGCTATAACAGTTTTAACTTATCTGGGAAGGCTTTCCACAAGGATCAGGAGTGTGTTTGTGCAAATCTTTGACCATTCTTCCAGAAGCACATTTTTGATTCAGACACTGATGTTGGACGAGAAGACCTGGCTCACAGTCATGGTCTTATTCATCCCAAAGGTGTTCAGGTTAAAGTCAGGAGTCTGTGCAGGTTAGTCAAGTCCTTAACTCATACATGTCTTAACGAACCATGCTTTGTGCACTGGTGCACAGTCATGTTGAAACAGGGAGGGACCATCCCCAAACTGTTCCCATAAAATTGGGATCATGAAACTGTCCTGGTATGTTGACGCATTCTAGAGTCCAGTGGTGCTGTGTTTTACACCACTGCATTTGATGCATTACATCGTCCTTGGTGATGCAAATTTGGATGTAGCACCTCTGCCACAGATACCCATTGCATTAGGCACTGAACACAATGTTCTGAAGGCAACATGAAGTTTGGTTGACGGTAGCTATTAAGTCATTAGAAAGTTGCTGACCTCTGTGCACTCTGCTTCAGCATCCCCTGACCCTGCGCTGTGTATTTTTGTGGCCTACCACTTCATGGCTGAGTTGCTGTCGTTCTCAATCACTTCCACTTCGTACTAATCCTACTAGCACAGCTGGATTTATTGCAGAGGTAACTTCCTCAAAAGGTACCATGCTGGGATTCACCAAGTTCATGAAAGTTACCCTTTGTTTCACAAATGTTTGTAGAAGCGGTCTGCATGACAAACTGCAGGGTTTTATACATCTGTGGCTATAAATGTGACTGGAACACCTGAATTCAGTAATTTATAGCGATGTCCCAATGCTTTTAGCAGTATAGTTTATGTACAACTATTTAATTAGCTTTATATGTACAGATAGTGGTAAGCTGTGGGAAAAAATAAAACAGCAGAGTTGGTTTTGAGATTTAGTAAAAGAACATAGAAATTCAAACCCTAAAGCTCGAAGAAGGAACATGTAATGCTGTTCTGCCAGCATGTTGAAGCTATCTGCTCCAGGAAAAATCCCAGCGTGGCTGCTGTCCAGGCAGCTCAGCATCTCCCTGTTGACTCTGACTCCAGCCAACCTCTCTGATCCAGATCCTACATCAACAGAACAGCTCTGTAGAACTTGTCAGGGGCCATAAAATTCAGAGTTAATGTAGGTTGATGGGTGAAAATGGCATCAGAAACAATAATTGTGGATTGCTGTGGAAACCTGGCAACCCTTCAGTGAAAAGTGACGTATAATTTGCTGTGTTTTGGAGAAACCTAAATAACACTGAAGAAAGTTCAGATTACTGAACACCTTATCTTGGACTCTTCAAACGTGCTAATAGAAACACAGATCCCACAGTGCACTTAGATTAAGTCCCTGGAGGTTAAAGTTGAATGCTACATTGTGTTAGGAAAATATGTTAGATATAGTTTAAAGATGGCGATCTTAGACCTATTTCTATGAGGTTTTAAAAAGTGTGTCTGGAAGTGAGCAGTGGGGGGATGCTTAGTGGGGGTCACAATTTACTTTTGACTGAAGAGTTGCCAGGTTTCCACAGTTCTCATGTAATTGTTTCTGATGCCATCTTCACCCAGATATTTACAGTGCCTTGCGAAAGTATTCGGCCCCCTTGAACTTTTCAACCTCTTGCCACATATCAGGCTTCAAACATAAAGATATGCTGCGTCGCTCTGTGTTAGTGACTGAAATATATCTAAATAAATCTAAAATGTTTTGCTGCTGTTTGTGTTGCTGCTATTGTAGCGGCAGTCAGTTTACCTGCAGGGGTTTCCCTTTGACATCATAAAAGAGTGCAAAGGAGTAGTCTGGAAATGCCTTTTTAGTGACATTTATGAGCATATATCTCAAAAACTGTT
The DNA here is from genome assembly GCA_036173005.1 of Crenichthys baileyi. Taxonomy (NCBI): domain Eukaryota; kingdom Metazoa; phylum Chordata; class Actinopteri; order Cyprinodontiformes; family Goodeidae; genus Crenichthys; species Crenichthys baileyi. The sequence goes on from JAHHUM010001738.1 coordinate 1,132,940, forward strand.
TATTTTAGTGGCATGAATTTACTTTTTAAAATATTTTATCAATGTTTCCTTTCCATAAATGTAATTGGATCTATCATGAAAATTTGATGTCACGGGCACTTTAAGGTACATACAGTAGCTCTCTTTACAACTTTAAGCTGAATATAAACATCACAGATACTGGAGAACAATCCACTGATGTCCAAATGGCTAACTGAAGCATCCAATCAGGCCAAACTTAGTTCAATGGATACAACAATGGCTCTTTGAGGAAACCTGCATAATATGAGTTACAACATTTAATTTTCCTTTGGAATTAATACAGTTTTATTTAATTAAACTGAATTAAATACGACAAAGTGCTGAACATGTGATCTCTACCCTGTCAGTGATGCCATGACAGTCTGCATTGAGTCCAGAAGGTCTTTCTGATTTCACTTTTTTGTCTAATTTCTTCAGCACTCAGACTGGGTTGGGAGGCATGTCTGGGAAAATACAAGTGATATTTAATGAATGAATGTTACTGTAAAGTTTATTTACTGTTGTTTCTCTATCACTATGTGAAATACATTTTATAGCTTGAATCTAAACAGATTTCATGTTTCTTCAGTGTTAGGTTTTTGTTCTAATTTGTGTTTGTTTTCTTTATTTTCCTGTTCATTATGTTCTATATTCTAGCCATATTAGGTATTCATTTGTGCTGAGTTTCCTAAAATGGAGTAAAGACGAGAATTCAATCTGGGAGACTCACCCCTCCTCCAGCTTCACCCAAGGGCTTCTCCGTGCGTCTCCGCACCAACCAATCAGCTTCAAGTCTGCGATAATCTTCAGCCAATGATCCTTCAAGGCCACGCATTTAAAGTCTCCCATTCATCGATCTCCCAGCTGTCAGTCGAGCTTCAACCCTCCTCCACCCCATCGCCTCCATCGGATTCTCAGTTCCATTACCATCAGGCCTCCTCTCCATCACCAGTACCAGATCCGGGGTGAAGACAATTCTAATTGTTATACTAAGACATTCATCAGTTCATGCATTATCAGCATTCATGTCTTGCTCTGGGGTCTGAGCGCCAAACAAATAAACATCCATTGTGTAACTTCTCTAATCGCATTTTGTGTTTCTTATTGTGAGTCTCTACAGGATTGAATTCTTTACTGTATTCATTTTGTATTATTATTCTGTGTTAAATTCCTTCCCTGTATTCCTCTCAGTTTATTTTCTCTCCTCCCTCAGCCTCCTGCCTTCCTCTGCCTCAGTTGTTCAATATCATCACCTAAATCCTACCACTGGTATTCAGTGCCATTCTCCACTTATCTCACGCTATATATTATTACCACTTGTCTTTGTTCCCCACTGGATCCTCCTGTTACACTTCCTGTTTTACTCCTAGTCTTCATGCCTGTGATTCCTCCTGTGTTCCTCCCTGTTTTTTTCCTGGTGCCATCCTGTATGTATAAAATATTATGTTCATCCAACGCTCCCTTCTGCGTCTAGGTCCAGCTCCACACTCACAAAACGTGACAACAGACTGATGTTTTTTAGCCTTTATTGCAGTTAAGTTGTATTTCTGCCTTCAGCCATTGAAAACATGACTTATAATGTTAGAATATTACATCAGACCAATAAAAAATATTTAATATAGAATTGAGTCGCTCTAAGCTCACACTTGCTCACACTTGCTCCTGTGAATATTAGTGATGAGGCAATATATATATATATATATTATTGATATTTAGGAATCTCAATAACAGTCAGCTTTTATTGCAGCTAAAGCTTTCTGAAAATTCACAAGGCAGTCTTAGTTGAAGAGTTTGGTTCACTGAGAAAAAGCAAACAAAAACATTACATATTGGTGTAGCCTTCTTCAAGCTGTTTCAAGTGCATTTACACCTGTTTATCACTGTCCAAGGGCAATCATGATGGATATGCAGATTTTGGTCCCAATCCTAAATAGGGCCCAAGAAGCTAACCCTCAGATTACTCTACTCTAATAAACGGCTTCTGATCACCAAAACTACACACAATTGCCATTTACAAATAACAACTGTGTCTTGCAAAAGAATAGCCTGTTTTAACAATTGGTCACTTTACAACTGCAAAATTCTATCTATTTTATTAGGATTTTTGTGATAGAAAAACAGAATTGGGTGTACTGGAGGTCTAGTGCAGTTTTCGTTAAGACTTCCAAATACATCACTACGTTGATTTAAATGAATTTTCGGCGACCTTTCAGAGCAGTAGGAACAGAAAGCACACAAATTACCCAGGACTCCTTTTACCCTGGTAAAAAAATCCAAGGTATGTATTTACTGGGAATTTCAGCAGAAATAGGGGCTATAAAACAATACATGTTTTTCAGCCATGTATTCTTCTCAACCATTTTTACAAATCAGTCTCTAAAAAGTGTGGTTTGCATCTGTGTTCTGTTCTCTTAACTAAATTAAACCCAAATTCAAAGGAACTAATTGCTTTCGGAAGTCACAGATAGTAAACTGAGTCCACCTGTGTGTAATTCAATCTGAGTCTAACTGCAACTGTTCTGTGACGTTTGTTAGAGATCATTAGAGAACAAACAGCATCATGAAGACAAGGGAACACAGCAGACAGGTCAGGGGAAAAAGTTGTGGAAAGGTTTAAAGGGTTAGGTTCTAAAACAATATTCCAAGCTCTGTTCAATCCATCAAATGAACATGAAGAGAACCAACAGAGATGGACCAACGGCAGACCTCCACCTAAACTAACAGACTGGACAAGGACAGTTTTAATCCGAGAAGCAGCCAAAAGGCCAATGACAATTGTGGAGTACCTGCACAGATCCACAGCTCAGCAGCAAAATGCCAGAAAAATCCCAAAGACGAAGCCCAAAAATACACAGAAACATTTACATTGTACAGTAAAGCTAAACATACACAGTAAGAAAACTGCAGTTATTAATAAATAGATATAAATGTAAAGAAATGTACAAGTGTGTTCAGAAAATGTAAAAACAACAAATTGTGTTGGTTTTTTAGGTATATGGAAACATGTGCAAAGAACAACAGGGATGAAAACAGTTTATTATCTGATACAAGCAGCAATTACGAGTTTCAACAGTTTTAAATGGTTTATTTAAAAAGACAGAGGGAACAGGACGTCAGGTTTCACCGGGTCAGGATGAGCACTGAAGGGAGAAGGTGAGTATTAATTGGAGGTGAGTTTATGTTGGATGTGGAATATGATGACAGGCTGGAGGTGCTGCTTACTGCTTGATGATAAAGAAGTCCGCGGAAGGTGAGTAACTCTCTGAGTCTGAGATTAGCAGGTTTGTGGTGTCTGACAAGCTTGCCCTGGCAGAGCATTTGTTTGTCCCTCCCCAGAGTGCGGCTGATGGGAGAGCCAAAGCAGACTGTGGGTGGACAGGCAGGTAAATGATGGATTACAGAGCAGCAGTCTAGCTAGGAAGCAGGAGGATGGAGGAGCATAATTAATAGTATACGTTACATGGATAATGAATCTCCATTAAATTTCTAAATATTTTTGTAAACAAGGCCAAAACAGCCAGTTTTCTACAAACTGCTTGAAAATCGGAATTCGAATTTCCCTTCCGAACTCTTGCAGGAAGTGAAGCGATGCGTGACGTAATTGTTGCCAAATAACACAGCCTTCAGTGCTCTGCTATAACGTGCTTGGTTTGGATTCCCTGCTAGAAGTATCTCATATTTATATAAAAAGCTTATTATATATATTTTTAAACTGGCCCACATATATTTTGTGGATTTAAAATGGAATATTGCATGGCTTTTGGGTGCAGAAATGGAGTAGGGTTAACTGCCAGCCATTTCAGCTTTCCAAAAGAACCATGAAGGCGGAAGATTTGGGTGGATGCTGTGAGGAGGAAAGAGTGGAAACCCACTAAGTATAGCAAGCTCTGCTCGGACCATTTCCAAGAGTCTGGCTTTTAGGTGCCTCCCAGTCTATTCCGATCCATACGTTTTTCACCCAAAAGGCCTCAGCTGAGGGAGGACGCAGTGCCATCAATATTTTATCATGCTCAAAGTATTCCGGGCAAAAACACAGAGGTTCCACGCACTGGAGGCGTGGTAAGGCGTATTCGTCACTTCCTGTTTTGCGCTTGGTGGATTGTGTGGTGTGTGAAGGCTCTCTCGTTTGATCTGATTTCTCTCTACTGTGATATCTCTTACTTGTTATAATACATAAGCACGTTAAAACACATACTTTCTGTTGCTGTATTTAACGTTTGGTGACTCTCCGTGTTTTACACGTTTTTCTCTAGTAGTCGCTAGCTTAGCGTTAGCTTTAGCTCCACCATGGCTACCCGTTCTGCTGTTTCTCTCTCTGAGTCTCCTCCTCTCTCCTGCTCTCTGTGTCAGATGTTCAGTTACTCTGCCTCCTTTAGTGATAATGGTACATGTAATAAATGTAGCATTTTTGTAGCTTTGGAGGCGAGGGTGTCGGATTTGGAGGCCCGGCTCCGCGCTGTTGAAAAACCAGCAGATAGCCGAGGCCCCTTAGCTAGCGCGGAGCCACCGAGGGTAGCTCCCCGTAGCAGTCCTCCAGCAGACCCCGTGCAGCCGGGATCTCAGGCCGGCTGGGTGACGGTACGTAGGAAGCATAGTCCTAGATCTCAGCCCACAGGTCACCACCAACCCGTCTGCGTTTCTAATAGATTTTCCCCGCTCAGCGACACACCCGCTGAGAAGCCAACTCTGGTAATTGGCAGCTCCATAGTCAGAAACGTGGCACTAGAGACACCAGCGACCATAGTCAAATGTCTGCCAGGGGCCAGAAGGGGCGACATCAAATCCTACCTGAAACTGCTGGCTAAGGATAAACGTAAATACAGTAAGATTGTTATTCACGCTGGCGGTAATGGCGCCCGGTTACGTCAATCGGAGGTCACTAAAGTTAGTGTTGCTTCGGTGTGTAAGTTTGCCAAAACAATGTCGGACTCCGTAATTTTCTCTGGTCCCCTCCCCGATCTGACCAGTGACGACATGTTTAGCCGCATGCTGTCATTCAACTGCTGGCTGTCTAGGTGGTGTCCAGAAAACGATGTGGGCTACATTGATAATTGGCGAACATTTTGGGGAAAACCTGGTCTGATCCGGAGAGACGGTATCCATCCCACTTTGGATGGAGCAGCTATTCTTTCTAGGAATCTGGCCGAATTTATTAGTTCTCCAAAACTCTGACAACCCAGGGTTCAGACCAGGAAGCAGGGTTGTAGTTTAACACTCCTCTCTGCAGCTTCTGTACCGCTACCCACCCATTACCCTATTAAGATAGTGTCTCGCCCACGGCCAAAATTGAATAGATTAAAAAATTATCTAAAAAGAGGAAATCAGGAAAATCTAATAAAAATAAACACAACTCAGACTAAAAATAAAAATAAAACAATTAAATGTGGCTTACTGAACATAAGATCTCTCTCTTAAAAGACTTTGCTAGTTAGTGACCTGATTTGTGACAATCAGATTGATTTATTTTGCCTCACAGAAACCTGGCTGCAGCAAGAGGATTATGTTACTATAAATGAGTCAACTCCTACTAATTATTTAAAATTTCACATTCCTCGAAATACTGTGCGAGGAGGAGGAGTAGCAACCATCTTTCAGTCCGATTTATTGATTAGTCCCAGACCAATCAATAGCTACAACTCTTTTGAATATTTAATCCTTAGTTTTCCTCATCCAAATTGCAAAGCACTAAAACCACTTCTGTTTGTTGTTTTGTACCGTCCACCAGGCCCTTACTCTCAATTTTTAGATCAGTTTTCAGACCTTTTATCTGATGTAGTGTTAAAAACAGATAAAGTTATTATAGTGGGGGATTTTAACATTCATGTTGACACTGAAAGTGATGGCTTAAATATAGCCTTTAATGGTATCTTAGACTCAATTGGCTTTACTCAAAACATTAACAAACCTACCCACATTTGTCTTCATTCTCTGGACCTTGTGCTGACATGGCATTGAGTGTAAAGACATAACAATATTTTCTCACAACCCTGTCCTGTCTAACCATTTTTTAATAACCTTTGAGTTTAATTTAACAGAGTACTCCACACCTGAAAGAACAATTCATTATAGTAGATCATTATCAGACAATGCTGTAACAACCTTTAAAGAATCTGTTCCACTTTTAATTTGCTCATTATCACAGAAAAACACATTTGAGGGCAATAATTTTGTTTCTTCTCCTTCACAAATTGATTCTCTTGTTCAGAGTGTTACTTCATCATTGCGTGGTGTATTAGACAATGCAGCCCCCTTGAAGAAGAAGGAAATTATTCATAGGAGGCAGGCTCCTTGGTTTAATTTAGATCTGCGTACTTTAAAGCACAATGTTAGAAAATTGGAGCGAAAATGGCGCTCTACACACCTAGAGGATTCCTACTTAATCTGGAAAAAAATAGCCTACTGTTGTATAAAAAGACACTTCACCAAGCTAGAACAGCTTATTTCTCATCCTTAATAGAAGAGAACAAGAATAATCCTAGGTTTCTCTTTAATACAGTTGCTAAAACTTACACAGAGTCATAGCTCTGTTGAGCCATCCATTCCCTTAGCTCTCAGCAGTCATGACTTTATGGGATTCTTCCAAATAAAATTGATTCTATTAAGAAGAAAATCTTTGACATACTCCCGAAGATGATTACTTCATCCTCAACAAGTGAGACAACATTGGAAGTAACTGTAGAACCTGATCTGTGTTTGGACTGTTTTGATTCTGTGGAGCTTCCAGAGTTATCAGAAATATTAGCTTCATCTAAACCTTCAACCAGTATGTTAGACCCAATCCCAACCAAATTATTAATGGAAGTGTTCCCTCTGATTACCAGCCCCATTTTAGATATGATTAATCTATCTTTAGTAAATGGATATGTACCACAGGCTTTTAAGGTAGCTGTAATTAAACCTTTGCTTAAGAAACCTTCGCTTGATCGAGATGATATCCAATCTTCCATTCCTATCTAAAATTCTTGAGAAAATAGTTGCTAATCAAATGTGTGAGCATTTACACAACAATGGCCTGTTTAAAGAGTTTCAGTCAGGTTTCAGAGCTCATCATAGCACTGAAACAGCTCTGCTGAAAGTCACTAATGATATTCTTATTGCCTCAGATAATGGACTTGTGTCTGTACTGGTTCTGTTAGATCTCAGTGCTACATTTGATACAGTCGATCATAATATTCTCCTAGAAAGGCTGGAATATGCTGTAGGGATCAGGGGAACAGCGCTAGGCTGGTTTAAATCTTATTTGTCTGACAGATTCCAGTTTGTTCATGTAAATGATAAATCATCTTTAAACTCCAGGGTTAATTGTGGAGTACCACAGGGTTCAGTACTTGGGCCAATTCTCTTTACTATATATATGCTTCCAATAGGTAAAATTATCAGGCAGCATAGAATAAATTTTCACTGTTACGCTGATGATACTCAGCTTTACTTATCCATAAATCCTGATGAGCCCAACCAGTTAGATAGACTACAAGCATGTCTTGAAGACATAAAACTTGGATGACTTTAAATTTTCTGTTTCTAAATTCAGACAAGACAGAAGTTGTCGTCTTTGGACCGGAGTCTTTAAAAAAGAAACTGCTTAGTCAATCACTTAACCTAGATGGCATTAAATTGACCTCCGATAATAAAGTAAAAAACCTTGGTGTTATTTTTGACCAGGACATGTCATTTAAATCCCATATTAAACAGGTTTCTATGATTTCCTTCTGTCATCTCCGGAACATTGCCAAAATTAGAAATATCCTGTCCAGGATTGATGCTGAAAAACTAGTCCATGCATTTGTTACTTCAAGGCTGGACTATTGTAATTCTTTACAATCAGGATGTCCACAAAATGCATTTAAAAGCCTTCAGCTTATTCAAAATGCTGCAGCAAGAGTTCTGATGAAAATTAAAAAGAGAGATCATATTTCCCCTACTTTAGCTTCCCTTCATTGGCTCCCTGTTAAATCCAGAATAGAATTTAAAATTCTCCTCCTCACATATAAAGCCCTTAATGATTTAGCTCCATCATACATCAGAGATCTGATTGTTCCATACGTTCCTAACAGAGCACTTCGTTCTCAGACTGCTGGTTTACTGGTGGTTCCTAGAGTCTCTAGAAGTAGAATGGGAGGCAGATCCTTTAGTTATCAAGCTCCTCTCCTGTGGAACCAGCTCCCAGTTTTAGTCCGTGAGGCGGACACCCTGTCTACTTTTAAGGCTAGGCTTAAAACTTTCCTTTTTGATAAAGCTTATAGTTAGAGTGGCTTAGGTTATCCTGAGCTATCTTCCTTATTTTAGCTCCGTCGTCTTCTCCCCTTGTTGGATGGAGTAAGGGGGAGTCAGGTTGAGCCTAAACCGGCTCAGTTATGGTTGAGGTGCAAACACACCCTCCATTTCTGCTACCTGTATGACCCCCTCTCTTTTCCAATGGTTATGGTCAATCTGACAGAGAGAGGTATCCCAATCATTGTGGTTTTTAGTATAACAATGGCCATCAGTGGGCTCTAGATGGAAAAACTGTCTACTTTTAAGGCTAGGCTTAAAACTTTCCTTTTTGATAAAGCTCATAGGTAGAGTGGCTTAGGTTATCCTGAGCTATCTCTGTAGTTATGCTGCTATAGGCTTAGGCTGCTGGAGGACATAATGACCACTTTCACCCTCTTCGCTACTTTCTCACACTACTCTCCAATTTTGCATTATTTGCTGTTATTTCAGCTTTTAACTTTGTTCTGACTCTGTGTCTACCTGTAACACCTTTCTGGAGAGGGGAATCCTCCAAGCTTCTGCTGGCAACAACTTAATGCTCACCCTCTACCGATGATCCACATGGCCCTGTCTTTCAGTGTTTAACCCTTTCTCTCTCCTAGACATAGCTACTGACTGAGCTTTTACTGTAACTAACTCTATGTGCTCTCTTCAGACTCTAACCTTGAAAACTGGCTCAGAGTTTATCTGTTCCTTCTTTCTAGGTGAAACGACTAAAGGAGCTACATCCATTAACATTTACTTTTCCTTCCCATAGAAAGTACTCCTGGATCAGTGCTTCTTTGTTCTCTTTGTGTCTCTGCTCTGTTCTCTCTAACCCCCAGTCGGTCATGGCAGATGGCCCCTCACACTGAGTCTGGTTCTGCTGGAGGTTTCTTCCTGTTAAAAGGGAGTTTTTCCTCTCCACTGTCGCTACATGCATGCTCAGTATGAGGGATTGCTGCAAAGTCAACGCCAGTGACTGTCCACTGTCTCTACATGTTCATCCGGGAGGAGTGAATGCTGCAAGTCACTGACTGGATGCAATCTGCTGGGTTTCCTTTCCTTAGATAGAAAACCTTTTTATCCAATTTGAATAAATAACAGAATCTGGCTGCACTGTTCAATGATTAAGATTAATTGGAATGTATGTACCTGACTTTTGTGAAGTGCCTTGAGACGACGTGTTGTGAATTGGCGCTATATAAATAAACTGAATTGAATTGTAATATCGGGACCTTCTGCAGAGGCCATGACAGGCCCTTTTTCAGCAAAATCATGAGCCAAAAGAATGCACAGAAAATGACATAAATTGGTAAACTGCTTTTTATTTAGATTATTATTTATGATCATTATCAGGCGACCTTTGCTAATATGTTCTGAGTAGCCCTGGAACTTAGGAAAAAGACCAGGACTAGCATGTAGGCTATGTTGAAAATATGTAATAAGATTCAAACTTATGAAACTTATAAACTTATCAAAAAATTAACATGTATTCCATATAATTACTGTCAGCTTCACTAAACCTGACAATGAGTCATAAGAAAAAGAGGGGAAAAAAGGTCCTTTGTGCACACATGGCGGCACAGCAGGCAGGGTCAGAGTGGCAACTTGTCCATTCTGGAAAGGTCCCAAACAGCTGTTCAGTGCAGGGCCGTCAGCCTGCCTCGTTCATCACCCGAAAAGCAACGCTTAGCTTCTCAAACAGGACTGCAATCGGGGTTACGACAGTGGGAGCCTAGTGCGAATGTGCGCACATGGAACAGGTAGAAGGAGAGCGGCATGACCCAGGCCGAAGTTAGCGGGAAACCCTGAATGCTAACTCAGCTCTGCATTTTACCGATAATAACCGATTTATCCAGGATGACATAAGGTAAAGGTTTTACTTTAATGAGCTTTGTCTCAACCTGGCTCCGGTACAGGTTCAAACTGGTACGGCTGGACAGTTTTTATGTTTTACCTCTGAAGCAAAATCGGGCTCTGTGTCAACAGGCTAGCAGCCGGATTGTTTCTCCAAAGTCACGTCACATAGCAACAGGCTTAGAAATAAGAATTCTGATTTTCAGCTCTGCTTCAGAGCTTGGTGTAGCAAGTTGAAAGTTGTAGTTTTTTATATTTTCTCATTACTGTTGTGATTAAAATGAATCAAAAATATCGATTAAAACATTGTAGCAAGAAGGTTCTGGGTTTGATTCCCGGCCGGGGGTCTTTCTGCATGGAGTTTGCATGTTCTCCCCGTGCATGCGTGGGTTCTCACCGGGTACTCCGGCTTCCTCCCACAGTCCAAAGACATGCCTGTTAGGTTAATTGGTCACTCTAAATTGCCCTTAGGTGTATGAATGAGTGTGTGCATGGTTGTTTGCATGTTGCCCTGTGATGGCCTGGCGACCTGTCCAGGGTGTACCCCGCCTCTCGCCCATAGACTGCTGGAGATAGGCACCAGCTCCCCCGCGACCCAATATGGAATAAGCGGTAGAAAATGACTGACTGACTGACATTGTATTAATGCAAAATGTACAATTTCAAGTTTTTTTTTCCTTCCTTCATATGACCTTTAAGCCCCTCCTGATGTGCTTGATGAGCGATAGCTGTGGAGCCTGCCAGTTAGACCCTGTTGGAGATATGAGAGAGGACAACAGAGAAGCACCACACAAACCTGCTCACAGCTCAGGGAGTGTAACATATACAGTCTAACAGCTGTTGGGAGCAATGACCTACGATATTCTCGTTTTGGGCATTTAGAAAGCAGACGCCTTCCCCTAAAGGAGCTCTCTGGTGCTGTTAAAGTTTCATGCAGACACATCGTCCAGGAGTGATGGACTCTAGGACAGAGATGCCCTTTCTACATACAGACATTTCGTAACAGCTGCTGACATGCTGTCACTCCAGCAGATAACACCATAGAAGACTGTTGATGCCACAGGTGAGTCAAAAATGAGTCAAAAGGGTCTTTAGGAGAGCCCCCTGCACTCCAAAATAGCACAGTCTCCTTAGCAGAGTCTGCTCTGAGCCTTCCTGTAAACAGCATCAGTGTTGTGAGTGCAGTCCAGGTACTTATAGGAGTCCACTATCTCACTGTCAATTTCCCAGATGTTCACCAATGACAGTGTGGTGGGTCTGCAGGTCTCCAGGTGGGCCAGAGCACAGTGCAGGAGGTAAATGATGGAATCATCATGGATGTGCAATCTTCAGCACTGGTATCACACATGAGGTCATCCACAGCAGTGGTACCATCCCAAGTTTTTTTGGATGGCGTAAACGAGGAAATGAATGTATTGGGTGTGAGAGAAGAAGATGCAGAAAATAGAGTTAGATACAGACAGATGACTTGCTGTGGCAACCCCTAAAACAACAAAAAGAAGAATAACCAATTAAAGCAGAAAATAATGCACAATAAAAATAAAATGGTAAATAAAAATGCAAATTGCAAAAAGTCTGATTAAACAAAAAAATTGTAACTGCTTTTTAAAAGAGTCCACAGAGTGAACTAAACAAGGTTGTAGTGGTAGATGGTTCCAGTGCCTTAGTGCTGTGGACTGAAAGCCTCTGGCCCCACGTCTTTAGTCGTGTGTGTAGAACAATGAACAAATTCTGAGCCTCTGAGATAGCAAGCAGGAGTATATTTTGACAATATTAGATAAATTATATGAGGCCTGGCTGTTTATTGCTCTGTATGTTAGTGTAAGATTTTTAAAACAAATCCTAAAATCTATTGTGTATAAATTAAGGTCATTATTTGCTTGCTAGAGAATGTCAGCAGTCTGGCTGCAGCATTTTGTATGGCATGAAGGCATGAAAGAGATGATTTTTTCAAACTAGTATACGAGCATTACAAATAATCTAGGTTCAATGATACAAATGCATGGATATTATTTTTCCAGATCAGCTGAAGAGACCATATGTTGCAGTTTAGAAATGTTCCTTATATTAAAGAAACAGGAATGAAACTGAGATTTTACATGTGAGTCAGTGACATAAAGAAAGCCATTAGAACGCCCATTGGCCAAGAGCCAACAGCAAATATGTGAAAGATTGTACTCTGGTCAGATGAAATCAAAACTAAACTTTTTGAACTGCATTCAAAATAGTACGTGTGGCAAAAAACAATGTACATCATTGGGAGGTCACTGTCCCCACCATAAAACATATAGGTGGCAGTATCATGCTGTGGGAATGCTTTTCTTCAGCAGGGACAGGGCGCTGGTCAGAATTGATGGGCAGATGGATTGAGCTAAATCTATGACAATCCTGGAAAAAAAAAAACCCAGTTAGAGGCTGCAAGAGACTTGAGACTGGGGTGGAGGTTCACCTTCCTGCAGGACACCATCCTAAACATAGTCAGAGTTACAATGGGATGGTTTAGATCACAGCATATTCATGAATTATAAAAGACCTAAAACCAAATGCAAATCATTGACAAGACTTGAAAATCGATCCTTAAAGACGCACAGTGGGTGGTAAATGATGTAATTATAGTGAGTTTCATTGTGCCAGACACAAAAATTGCATCTATGGTTCCTTGTTTTTAAGATACTGTTGATTATTGAGGTCCAGAAGCTAAATCCGGCACTGTTTTTAGATGAAAAATTTCAATTTTTTCCTTAAACTCATCCATATGCTGTAATTATTGAGTTCATCCAGATACGGAACAAACTCTCCCTCCACAGGGAAACTTAATGCATCATTACAGAGAAGGCCACAGTCTCTGTTCTGTCTGTGCACAGACATTTTTATACCGCTGTACATATGTTCAGCGTTATTTCTCTGCCAGAAGGGGGGGGTTATATATAAGCCTTTCATCTCTGAAGGAGGTGGTAATGAGGCCTATGCTCTGCTTAACAAGGCTAGGACTCAAAAACACCCTCTCCTCTAGTTCCCCACCTCTGCCACTCTACCTACTGCATTTATTGTGGTAATGTGGTGTAGGTATGATTCAATTGTTCTGGAATTTTATTGTTTTCCTGCATTTCTCTGAACATGATTGAGAACTAATACTGTAAGTAAGTGTGTAAAAGGGTTCATAACATTCTTGCACCTTTTACTTGCACAGAACAGAATCACAATTACTGTAGTTTTATTCAAAATGAATGATAGGTTGTATTGCACTTCCAGTTTCTTGAGTCAGGGTCATTTCAATGGCTCAAAACTTTGACAATGACAACCTTAATCTGAAAATCCTAATTTGAAACTGAGAAAAATCTTCAGTCAGCAGCTATGTGGATGAAAATGTTTGGTTGATGTCGGTATGGTCCTGGTAACAGGACGGTAACAGTAGCTCAAATAACCAGTGGTTACAATCAAGAGATGCATAACACAATCTCAGAATGAAAAACATGCAGAACCATGAAAAGATGGTCTACAGCAGCAGATGATCCCATTATGTGCCACTCCTGTCAGGTGGGAACAGTAACCTGAGGATACTGTTCACACTGACTCCCCAAATTTGGTCAATAACAGTTTGTAAAAATGTTGGTATGATTGTTGCCTTGATTAGATTAGATGTAATTCAGATGGTAATGTCAGTCTTTTGCATAAACAGCTTGAAAGCATAGGACCATCCTGCCTCCTATCAAATGTTCAGTCCCGTGGCGGTAATTGTGTAATGGTGTAGGGGATATTTTCTTGGCACACGGTGGGCCCTTTAGTGCCAACTGACCGTTATTTAATTCCCACAGCCTATCGGAGTGTTGCTGCTGACCAAGCCTGTCCCTTTAGGACCACAGTGAACCCATCTTCTGATAGCTGCTTACAGCAGGATAATCAACCAGGTCACAAAGTTCAGACCACCTCAAACTGGTTTCTTAACCATGACAATGACTTCACTAGAATCTAGTTTGCAGAATGTTTAAATAGTAGGTATATGTTTTACGCTTGATTATTGTGCTAAATGAATTAACTTTGTTGACATAAAAGTAACCAAAAAAGACAAATATCTAACTATTTTTGTCAGAGTTTGAGGTTGTTTTGGACCAAAACCTAAACAGGGACTAGGGCTCGGCATGTTGTTGAGTGAAATCAACTTTAATAAAGGCTGGTAATTAAGCACTTACAGGTTCGCTGGAAATTTACAGACGAAATACTCCGTTAGCACAATGCAGGGAAACATTAGGAGCTCGAGAAGAGACGAGACAATTCATGGCTTGTATGACATGAGGAACCAGTAGAGAAAAATGAGTACAACCAACGTTCAATTTGCAGAGTTTAAAAGTTTTGACAATGGTCAAGATGCTTATCCACATACAGCAATTCTGTTGCTTACCTTGTGATAGCCGTGGATTAATTGTGGAGGCCCAAAATATTGAGGAGTAATGGACTGAGACAGGCTACTTTAAATCAATGTTGTTGAAGATGCAGTCAGCAATACAGATCATATTAAGCAATAAGAGATGTAACATAATTTAATGCACATAACAAATGTATGTAGTTGACAGTAGGCCTAACCATAATTCACTCTTACCTGAATGTTGACACTATAAAAGGATTTTCTGTTAAAAAAAATCACCTTCATGTGCACTAAAGGGGCGTTTTATTGTAGTGTGTGTGCAGTCCAGCGTACCAATAACATTAGGGAATCCTGTGTCAAAGACTAGTCCACCTGTTCTAAAGTTTCTTTTGTGATGTGTAGCCTAATTTATGTTACCTGCAATTTTGTAGAATCCCTTTTCGACGTAGTTAGTTCTTCTGTGGCCGGGGAAGGATATAAAGATGTGCATATATCATTTTAATGCCAAATACACACTTCTGATGGTGCGGCAAATAGTGGCTTTGCTAAGATTTTCAGCATCTCCTACTGCATATAGGAACGTACCGCTAGCGAAGAATCGGAGCCCAACACACATCATCTGTGTGACGGTCAAAGCATGGCTCCGTTTAGGTGTGGTGCTGAATTTTGGGACCCAGCAGTCTGCACAGATAGCGGATGCCATCCCCAGAAAAGCTGCAACGCTCAAGCAGGTGATTGTCGGGAAAAGCCAACGGGTTGGACCTGTCCCAAAAAGCTATTTCCCATGTGTAAGCCCTTCTTAATATAAGTGCTTCTTAGTCAACAATGTCATTTAAGTATGGGCATACCATTGTAAAGATAGATACATGTGTTTGGAGCTACTTATATGGCTGGACCTGATTGACAGCAGCAGTCATTATGGTTTTACCACAATAAACAGTAACAATGCCCACATGGATAATTATAAAGTTAATAATGGTACAGACTACCATAATGTAAAAATAATTAAAGTATTTGACTAAATAACATGTATTACTGGTATTTTAATGTAGGCTGATAAAAAAATACCAAAACAAGCAGATAAGAAAACAAATCACTGACAAAACTCATTGATTTCAGATTGGCAAGAGCACTGACTTAACAAATAAGGCACCAGGATTAACTTAGCCTGGCTGATAGCCTGCTCTATTGCAGGCTAACTTCATAGAATAAATCAATATGGAAACTTATGTGTTGCTGCTTTTGTGAAACCGAGTCGAGGCTTAATTAGGGCAGCATATCTGGGAAATCGCGGCTTAATCCCTTATCTTGGTTTTGTGAAACAGCCCTCAGGGCAGTAACAACAAGTATATGTGTATGTGTCTGTGTGCCTGTGTGAAAGAAAATGGCAGAACACAGTGGGGGGGGCTAACTTCAGCATCAGTTCAACGTTTACTGAGAATTGGTTTTCCCCATTTCTCCGATGGTTCGAGTAGTGGCAGGGGTGTGAATTTCCTGGCAGAACAATTCAAATAGCGTCCAGCCAGTTTTCCTTCCAAAAAAAACAAAAAGCAAACTGCATTCTGGCCAAAATTATCGCTGCCCTCTGGGCCGATCAGTCCCGAGGTGAAGGCTGTGTGGAGCCTTCACCTCGGGACTGATTGGCCCAGAGGGCAGCGTTAATTTTGGCCAGACTGCAGTTCTCTTGTGACGGGCAGTTACGTTTTTCAAGTTATGGAAGGTGAAAACATAGTTTTTGTTCAGGAGTCTGCAACGGCTGTGGGTAAGGCAGAGTTTCCTTAGAGCCCTGTGGGTCTATAGTGGACAGAGGGATTTTAGACCTGTCTGTTGACAACAAGCTAAGCTATTGCTGCATGGAGTTTACTCCCCCACCTTTGTCGGACCTGTATCAGTCACCTGTATCAGCCTAGCTGTAGTTGAACCCTTGGCTTCAGGAGGAGCAGTGGGGTTTTCATCACAGTTGTGGAAAACTGGACCAGCTCTACATCCTCAACAGGGTGCTCAAGGATTAATGGAAGTTTGCCCAACCAGTCCACAAGTGCTTTGTGGGTCTGGAGAAGGCATTCAACAGTGTCTCTCGTGGTGCCCTGTGAGGGGCGCTATAGGAGTAGGGAGTCCGGGGCCCTTTATCAGGGGCCATCCAGTCTCTGTACAAGTGGAGTAGGAGTTGGGTTGGCATTGCCGTCATTGAACTGGGCCTATTTTTTGTGCATGTTGGACTTTGTCACCAGTCCTGTTCATAAATTTCATGCACAGGATTTCTAGGTGCAGCCAAGGGCCGGAGGTGGTCTAGTTTGGGGACTAATAGATTTCGTCTCTCCTTTTGCAGGTGAAGTGGTCCTGCACTGTCCTGGCACTGATGAACACACTTATGCTTGAACATGGTGTTCATTATGGACAATCCGTGATTAGCACATAAGTCCAATAACGAAACACTACTCGGATTCAGATCGGGGAGGCCATTCCTCCCAGTAACGCCTAGCCACGTGTCACTGTCATTTCCCACGTGGGCGTTGAAGTCACCCTGCAGAATAATGGAGTCCCCGGGAGGCACACTATGCAGCACCCCTGACAGGGATGCCAAGATGGCCAGGTACTCCTCACTACCGCTCAGCCAGTAGGCCGAAACGACAGTCAGAGACCTGTCCCCAACCCGAAGGCGCAGGGATGCAACCCTCTCATCCACTGGGGTACACCCCAACACGAGCTGACCTGGGGGGCGAAAGCAAACCCATCCCAGCCCACCGCCTCTCCCCGTGGGCCACTCCAGAGTAGAAGAGACTCCAGCCCCTCTTGAGGAGACGGGTTCCAGAGCCCCGCTGTGCGTGGGCCTCTCCTTGAGACACCACCTTAACGTGGTGGAGAGGTTCGAGTGCTCGAATGATCCTAGAGGCTATGTTGTCTGGGGCCCCTGGTAGGGTCTCCCATGGCAAACAGGCTCTAGGTGACGGGTCAGACAAAGAGTGGTTCAAGACACCTTCATGAGGACCACAAAATTGAGGCACGTGAAGTTGCCCGGTATGGAGGAGCCGGGGTCCCACCCCGGAGCTAGGCCTGGGCTCGGGACTCGTTGGAGAGCGCCTGGTGGCTGGGTTGCTCCTTGTGGGACCTGGCCAGGCCAAGCCCAAATGAGAGATGTGAGGCCATCCCCCAGTGGGCCCACCACCTGCAGGGGGAATCATGAGGGACCGTTGCAAAGAGGATTGGGCAGTGGACGAAGATGGAGACCTTGGCGGCCCGATATCCGGATGCTTAGGCTGGCTCTAGGGACGTGGAATGTCACCTCGCTCTGGGGGAAGGAGCCTGAGCTTGTGGAGGTTAAGAAACATCAAGTCTTAGTGAAGTCTTAGTGAAGATAATAGTTTAGCTTATGGAATATGGCTTAGTGACAAAAACCTTTTGGTTAGCTGTGGCCACCACTGCGTATATTATTCCAATATCTAATATGTTTCATATAATTACAAGGAGATTGTTGGGGAGTGGAGGTCTCCTGATCATCCATTCCAGGAGTCCTTTAACCTATCGTTCAAGTGTTAGCTCTGCAGGTGATTCGGCTGTGATTTCTTGTTGCAAAGCTGAACTCTTAGTGGAACTCTGAGAGTACTGATCCCATGTATTTTATATTGTGGTTACCAACACAGAATTATATCCTCGTCTTCATGGTTATGTTGGCTCGCTCCGTATGTTTGGAGTGTGAGTGATAGTGGGGGTATAATTATGTGTTACTCCCCAGGCAGCGCAAAGGTTTGCCAATTCTTGACTTGTAAATTGGGGTCCTCAATCAAAAATGAGCTCTCGAGGTACCCCATAGCCAGTAAAAATGTCATAATGTCATCATTAAGGATGCAGCTGATCATATGGGCTTTGCTGTCCCTTAAGAGAAACATGATGACCAGTGTGAACCTGACACCCTTCTTGTTTATGCTGTCAAGTTTTCTTTTCTTGCTAGCACAGCAGGCAGCAAAGCGGGCCAGCTAATTGTTCTTATTCATCAGGGGATGCAGCCATCTCTGGAGCAGATGGTTTTACTTAATGTTTTCAAACTATTTACCTTCATTCTGAATTTCTGAATGTTCCAAGGGATGACAAGACAATGTCTCACATGTAGAGGAACGGCAATGGTAAAACAACTGTGTCTACCCCTTCATCGGCTCATTAATTAAAACAAGTGCCCACATATTGTTTTCGGACAAAACAAAATTCATTGGAAGCTCATCGGTGATTTAGAAATCCTGCTACTGATCGCTGCTGCAAGTTAAGTTTATCATTCATCAAGACAGATGATTGCAAGGTGGTCCATATTGAAAGAAGCTCATGCTGGGGTGCTGTATGGCTCAGTGGTGGACCAGGTGGGGGACTGTCATTGCTGCTACCCTGGGTTCTACTCACAGCATGGGCCATTTACTGCATTTCTGCCCTTATTACCATCCAACAAAATCCCACAAAATCTTAAAAAAATATGTTCATGATATTAAGATGCATTTTTGCACTAGCAGTAGAGAATCCAATGAGATACAAAGGCACAGATTACTTTAGCATACATTGTTGCTCAGATCTCTGTTCGTCTTCAACAAACAACTCACTGCTGTTCCACCCACAGAGAACACATCAGGACATATGATTACTAACCACAGACTATCACAATAGTCGGCACATCCCATTGTCTGTCCAAATAACCCCATCTATAACACTAACCTTTGGCCTTCTCTAGAACAAGATCACAAACACATTATTTGTTTGTCTGTGTCTTTGCTTTCAATAGATGCAAGAGAAAGATGTGTTCATTAAGCAAATGAGAGGAAAATGTACTAAGCATAAGCACACGCGAATATAAAACATTGTCAGATGGTCACACGCATATGCAGAAAGAGAAGAGGTACCATTTTCAGTAAATCAAATAGATGCGATTTTTATGGCCTAAACTCCTTAAGATAATAAATATAAATAACTTTTTTATGCTTAAAGATTAAAAACTTGTTCTCAGAAGATGACTTCTAAACTCAGGAAAAATTCAGTCTTAAGAGAAATTAAATGTTCATAGTTAGGACAGTTTATATGGACAATGAACCATTTTGTGGGTGTTTTTCTGATTTAAGTCTTGCCTTTGTTTGCGTGAGCATCAGCAGTCAGGGCTCGACCACCAAAGTATCAATCTCCCTAGCCTTTGTTAGGTTTACTAACTGCCATTGTCTGCTATTCACTGATGTTGTCAAATTGCCTTTATCCTGGTTCATCACCTGATGCCAGTTTGCCACTGGAGGAATCACCAGATCCAAAACCCTCAACAATATAACCCCCGGATCATAGGGGATCATTTTTAAAACAACCAACCTCACATCAAGATGTGGATTCATCAGATGATTCAGTTGAGGTGGTATCTAAACAGGATGCCTCCCAGGTGCCTCCCTTTGGAGGGCATGTTCTTTCTGTGGAGATGAGACTTTCGAGACTTCTGATAATTAATAAACGGTTGAAAAAAGCATGTGTTACTACATCTGTGAACTTCATCAACAAGTTTAATATTTTTTGGGAAAAAAAGACACCTTTTCAAGCAAGATGGTTTCTGCTTGAACAAGCCAGGAGCCAGATGCTTCACATCTAATCTCTTCGATTAAATAAATAATCTGACAGCAGCCTCAACCATCAGCAGAGAACATGGAGTAGCAACACTAATGATAAGGCTGCCACCAACAGCTCCAGCAGCGATAAAGATAACCAGGCAGTTAGCTGAGAGAGAAAGTTCATCACCAAAGATCTCCCCACTAAATTTCACAGGAGAAGTGTACCACCCGTTAAACCCCCCTCCCTCCTCACACCAGAACACGACCCAGACCACACAGAACTCAACCCTCTCTCCACTGAGCACGGTATTTGCTTTGCTGGATTTCACTGACAACATGAAAGATGTTTTTAAGATTGGGAGCCAAATGACTCTTACATCGGCCCTGTCCCAATACTCGCACTTCCACCCTTGTGTCCCTGAATTGTGCGTTCCTGTTTATGGGTCCGAGTGGGTAGTGTGTCCCAATTCTCCAGAGTGGTGCTTAGCACCGCCCCCTGTTGTGTTGCAGCAGTTAAAGAACTTCCTAATAATGACCAACCGCTTCTATGTCTGCCCTTGTGTTCATCCGTATAAATGCAGACTGTGGGAGAACCACAGTGCTGGTATTATTGGACTTTAGTGCAGCATTTGACACTGTTGATCACTCTTTTTTATTAGAGCGCCTGGAAAACTGGGTTGGCCTTTCTGGAACAGAACTCGATTAGTTTAAATCCTACTTGAAGGACAGTTATTTTTTTCTCTCAGTAGGTAATTTTACATCAGAGACCACAAACATCACATGTGGTGTTTCCCAAGGGTCCATATTAGGGTCCCTCCTATTCAATATCTACATGCTCCCCCTAGTTATTATCAAGTTATGATAACAAGTAAGTTATCATAACTACGCAGACGACACACAGCTATACGTTAAGATGTCACCAGGTGACTATGAACCCATTCAAGCGCTTGGTAAATGCTTAGAAAAAATCAATGCATGGATGTGCCAAAATTTTCTTCAGGTGAATAAAAACAAAACTGAAGTAATAATCTTTGGACAAAAGGAAGAGAATTTAAAAGTTAGCACACAGCTTCAGTTAATACAGCTAGAAACCACCAATCAGGTTTGAAATCTGAGTGTAGTGATGGACTCCTTCAGAGCCACATAAAGACAGTAACAAGGTCAGCCTTCTATCACCTAAAGAACATCTCCAGGATAAAAGGACTAATCTCTCAGCAGGACCTTGAAAAACTAATTCATGCGTTCATCTTTAGTAGAAGTGATTACTGCATCAGTGTCTTCACAGGTCTGCCTAAAAAATCGATCAGACACCTGCAGTTGATCCAGAACGCTGCTGCCCGCGTCCTCACTAAAACTAAGAAAGTGGAGCACATCACCCCAGTTCTAAAGTCCTTACACTGGCTCCCCATATCTCAAAGAATAGACTTTAAAATACTTCTGTTAGTCTATAAATCACTGAATAACCTATCACCAAAATACATTACAGACTTGTTGTCAGTGTATCAACCACCCAGACCTCTCAGGTTCTCTGGCTCAAATCTACTCTGCATACCCAGAACCAGAACCAAACATGGAGAAGCAACTTTTAGTTCTTATGCTCCAAAAATCTGGAATAAACTCTTAGAAAACTGTAAAAGCGCTGAAACCCTAAGTTGCTTCAAATTAAGATTAAAAACTTATTTGTTTAGAGTGGCCTTTAACTGTGCTATCTAAACATTATTACAGTTTTCAGTCCAGCATTCCTTTCATTTTCTTATCAATCATTTTATCATTAATTTTTCTAATTTTTATTATTCTTTATTTATCATCTTATCATTTTAGTTATTCATTTTGTTCTCTTTAATTATATGTGTTTGTTAAAAATTCGCTTATGCCACTGTAATGTACTTTTACTATTATGTCTCTTTTTTTCTTTTTTTCCAAGTACAGCACATCAGAATCAGAATCAGAATCAGAATCAGCTTTATTGCCAAGTTTGTACATACAAACAAGGAATTTGACTCCGGTACACTTTGCTCTTTCAATTCAATTCAATTCAATTCAATTCAATTCAATTCAATTCAGTTTATTTATATAGCGCCAATTCACAACACATGTCGTCTCAAGGCACTTAACAAAAGTCAGGTACATGCATTACAATTAATCCGAATCATTGAACAGTGCAGTCAGATTCTGTTATTTATTCAAATTGGATAAAAAGTTTGTCTATCTAAGGAAACCCAGCAGATTGCATCCAGTCAGTGACTTGCAGCATTCACTCCTCCCGGATGAGCATGTAGAGACAGTGGACAGTCTTTGGTTTTTGTTTTTGCATTAATGAATATACATATTTACAATGTACAAATATTCACATATATAAATAAAAAGGTGCATTTGCAACATCTGTATGCTGTTGTTTTGTACTCTATTGAATGTTCAACAGAGAAACAGCCTGGGGGAAGAAACTGTCTCTGTGGCGGCTGGTTTTAGTGAACAGCGCTCTGTAGCGTCGGCCTGAAGGCAGAACTCTAAACAGTTTATGTACAGGGTGTGTGGGGTTTGCAGAGATTTTAGCAGTTCTTTTCCTAACCCTAGACCTGTATAAGTCCTGGATGGAGGGAAGGTCAGCCCTGATGATTCTCTCTGCAGTCCTGATTATTTGTTGCAGTCTGGACCTGTCCTGTTTTGTGGATGAACCAAACCACACTGAGATGGATGAAGACAGGACAGACTGAATGATGGCAGTGTAGAAGATGACCAGCAGCTCCTGTGGAAGGTTGTACTTCTTGAGTTGCCTCAGGAAGTACAGTCTCTGCTGGGCCTTCTTTCGAACAGTGTCTATGTGTGAAGACCATCTCAGGTCCTCAGAGATGGTGGTTCCTAGGAAACCTGAAGTGGTCCACAGCCGATACGGTGTTGTTGAGGATGGTGAGGGGGGTGTATGGGGGTGGTGTTTTCCGAAAGTCCACCACCATCTCCACAGTCTTGAATGGGTTTAGTTCCAGGCAGTTCTGGCTACACCAGTGTATCAGGTGATCCACCTCCTGTCTGTAGGCAGACTCATTACCGTCCTGGATCAGTCCAATGACAGTGGTGTCATCTGCAAACTTAAGGAGTTTCACGGACGAGTCCGCTGAGGTGCAGTCATTTCTAGTACAGGGAGAAGAGGAGTGGGGATAGAACACACCCCTGGGGGGCACCAGTACTTATTGATCTGGTTCGGGAGAAGAGGCTCCCCAGTCTCACCTGCTGCTGTCGGTCCGTCAGGAAGCTGTTGATCCACTGACAGGTGGAGGCTGGGACGTTGAGCTGGGTGAGCTTCTGGTGGAGGATGTCTGGTATGATGGTGTTGAAGGTCGAGCTGAAGTCTACAAACAGGATCCTGGCGTAGGTCCCTGGGTGGTCGAGGTGTTGCAGGATGAAGTGTAGACCTAAGTTAACAGCATCATCTGCCGACCTGTTTGCTCGGTAAGCAAACTGCAAGGCGTCCAGTAGAGGGCCTGTGATGTCTTTCAGGTGCTTCAACACCAGCCGCTCAAAGGATTTCATGACCACAGACGTCAGGGCTACAGGCCTGTAGTCATTTAATCCTAGGATGGTGGGTTTCTTTGGCACTGGGATGATGGTGGATCGTTTGAAGCAGGAGGGGACCTCACACTTCTCCAGTGACTTGTTGAAGATCCGGGTGAAGATCGGAGCGAGTTGATGTACACAGGCTTTCAGGCATGATGGGGAGACGTTATCAGGTCCTCCAGCTTTCTTTGTTTTCATGCGCTGAAAGAGGCTATTTACATCTTCCTCAGAGATCTTTAGTGCAGACAGAGGATCTGAAGGTAGGGGGGTGGTTGCTTTACTGGTCGAACTTGTTCCTGAATGGGATGTGGAGGAGTTGGTTTGAGGTGTGAATGGCTTCTTGTCACGTCTGCAGTAGAAGCCATTCAGACGGTTAGCCAGGCGAGGACTTTGTTCAGGAAGGGTGGTGGGGCTTCTGTAGGCAGTCAGGTTTCTCAGACCAGTCCATACAGCCGAAGTGTCACCAGTAGAAAGGCTGTTTTTCAGCTTCTCACTGTAGCTTCTCTTGGCTGCTTTGATCTCCTTTGTTAGTCTGTTCCTGGCCTGGCTGTACCGCGCCCAATCACCACTGCTGTGAGCTTCTTCCTTGTCCCTGCGCAGATTCCTGAGATGTGGAGTGAACCATGGCTTGTTGTTCCCAAAGGTGCAGAAGGTCTTGGTCTGCACACACATGTCCTCACAGAAACTGATGTATGATGTCACCACATCAGTTAGTTTGTTTAAATCCGTGGCTGAGGTTTCAAAAACAGTCCAGTCTGTGCATTCAAAGCAAGCCTGTAGCATCTGCTTCGATTCCTCAGTCCACTTTTTAACAGTGTGAACCACGGGTTTGGAAGCTCTTATTTTCTGTCTGTAAGTTGGGATGAGGTGGATAAGGCAATGATCCGAAAATCCCAGAGCAGCCCTGGTAACAGCATGGTATGAGTCCTTAAAAGCTGTGTAACAGTGGTCCAGTGTGTTTTTGTCTCTGGTGGGACACTTAATATGCTGTCTGTATTTTGGGAGCTCATTAGAGAGATCTGCGCTGTTAAAATCTCCCAGTATTATGATGAAAGAGTCAGGGTGTTTTTTCTCCACGTCTGTAATCAGCTCAGCAAGATGTTTTTCCGCGGCAGAAGTGCCGCCTTGCGGAGGAAAATATGAGCCGATTATTATGAACGAGGAAAACTCTCTCGGTGAGTAAAACGGTTTACAGATTATAGAAAATGACTCCAGATCCGGACTAAAAGTTTTCCCCAGCACTTTTATGTCTCTGCACCAACCTTCGTTTATATAAAAGCAGATTCCGCCTCCTCGCTTCTTCCCTGATAGCTCCGCGCTGCGATCCGCTCTGAACAGCTGGAAGTCCGGCAACAGCAGTGTCACTCAGCCACGTCTCGGTGAAGCAGAGAACCGCTGATCTGTGGAGGTCCGTGTTTTTACCAGTGAGAAGAAGCAGCTCGTCCATCTTGTTGCTTAGAGAGCGACTTTTGCCTGATGGATTGAAGGCAGTGGTGTATGAAGTCCTCTTTACCAGGGCGCCAGCACGCTTTCCCCTCCGACGCTTCTGGCGCAGTATCCCGTATAGTGCCGCCTCTCCGCTTGCCAGAAGCTCATTGAACCTCGGATCGATGAAGGATGGTGAAAAAAACCCAAGAGAGGACTCAGTAGAGAGTTCCTCTCTACTGAATGAGACCATCGAATTGTGGCCCGAGACCACAGTACTGTGGCTCGAAAAACATATAAACACACAAAATACAAAAACAAAGAGAGAGCGAAGCTCCGAGGCTGCTATCGTCGGCGCCATCTTGGTATAAAGTTGACTTGCTACCAAGATGCTACCAATATGTGCTATATAAATAAACTTGCCTTGCCCTTGCCTTGCCTTGGCTTGAATACTAAAACAGATAAATTATAGAACTTGGGGGTGATATGCTTAAATTAAAATGTCTTAACCCTACAATGCTTTTGTGATGTATCTGATCAGATGCAGCATCCAAGCGGTAACTGATATCCAACAAGGATGTAATTTAAACGTAAACTTATACGTATATGTGGTTTGACTGCAGTATTTTTGAAACCTCCTTTACCCAAAGTTGATGTCATTCAGCTGTAAGGATGCAGAGAAAGAAAAAGAAAAGAAGAAGAGAGAGAAAGAGTCAGGACAGACGAGAAGGCAGCAGGTTGGTCTAATATTAGGTGGAAGTGTAGGAAGAACCACTTAATACCAAGTGATTCATTTTTAAATATTATTTATATTACAAAAGTGCATTAGCAAGATGTGTAATTTATTTAAAGCTATGTTTTATTAATTGTTGGGCGCATGGAATGTTTCCTTCAGAAAGTAGGTGGTCGTGCAGTCTTGTAAAAACTCTGAATCCCAGAATGCACTGCAACAACCCATTTTCAAGAAAAGCACCTAGGAATAAGGAGCCACAGCTAGAATTCCCATGACATCATAAGTTTATAAAACTCTGCACCGAGCAGCATTGCTTCCTCTTTTCAGTTGCTCTTCACTAAAGCAGCATGGGGGGGCAAAGGTGTGTGAATGTCTGACTTCGCTGACTGAGTTAAACAAATTTTTTGAAGAACCGTGATCCCAAAAGTGAAGTACGGTCTGTTGTTTGTACATTTAAAGACCGTAAACCAGACAGAATTAGGAGTAGCTGCAGACTTGCTGTCTGAGCTTCTGCAGAAAAAAATCTGAGCCAAAGATTCCCGCAGAAAAGACAGTGTCTCTTATAATGTCGACAACACAGAAAATATACCATATTGTTATGATTTGGGGTTGTTTGGTATTTGGTTTCTGGCTTTTGTTTTTCTTTGTTTTTCACAGTTTAGGTTTTGAATAGCTGATTATTATTATTTTCATTATTATTCTTGTTGAATCATGTTTCTGTTTGTTTTTCTGGTCATGCTTTAGTTTTGTCGTCTTATTCATGTTTTGGTTTTAGGATCTGGTTATGCTTTTGTTTCACCGTCTTGTTCATGTTTTAGGATCTGGTTATACTTTGGCTTGATGTTTTTCTAGTTTCTGTTAGTTTGTGTTCAATGATCTGTTTTGCTCCAGCCACGTTTTGTTCTGTCAATTAAGTTTATTGGGATCACCTGCACCTATTAATCTGTCATCTTGTTTCACCTGGTCACGCTCCATAAATACACACCTGTTCAGTTAGACATCACGGAATCATTTTCACAAACAAAGTATTGTTTTCTGCTCATGCCTTGCCTGTCTCGCCTGCCCGTTGTGTTTGTTTTCCTACCTCCTGATGTGAGTGAGTTTTTGTTTATTAAAACTTTTTTTACTTACCGACATGCTGCCTTCTAGTCTGCATTCTGGGGTCCTATTTCTCGCAAGTCGTGACAGAATGATTCCGTCTACTACGGACCCCGCGGACAAGCGGAAGGCGGACGCATTGGATAGCTGGGTGGAACGTCAGAAGGAGGAGGCGATGAGGAATCTGCCCACCGACCTGGCGGTGCTGCCCTCTCCACTGCTGCTGGAACAGATGGAGCATGAGGCAGCCCAGCGCCAGAGAGTTCGGGAGGGCTGCTCTGTCCCTCCGCCTCAGCTCCGATGTTCCCCTCCTGCTTCCTTCCCGCAGCTAAGCAGTCATCTTCCTCCCGTCGCAGGAATCGCCGACGTGCAGGGGTTAACAGCCGGTCGGCTGGCGAAGAGGTGGTTTCCCTGCCAGCTGACGTGAGGACTGCAGCAAGCAAGCCCGCATCTTCGTCTGCTACAGCACTGTCTGCCAGGCTCCCTACAGCAAGCAAGCCCGCACCTTCGTCTGCCACAGCAAAGTTTCCCAGGCTTGCTGCAGCTCCGCCCATGCCGTCTTCAGCCTGGTGTTCTGATGCAACACCAGAGGAGCTGGAGGAGCGATTAAGGTTTTTTGCTCGCCAGATCAAGAGCTTTAGGAGGACTTGTCTCAGGTATTCTTCTCCGGAGCTGATGGAGAGGGACTATGAGACTGCAGTAAGGCAGTTTTACTGCCATCCACCTTCCACACCAGGACTCCAGGGAGCTGCTGCTGCTGCTGCAGAGCAGCCCACGCCAGGACTCCAGGGAGCCGCTGCTGCTGCTGCAGAGCAGCCCACGCCAGGTCTAGAGCCTGCTGTAGACAGGTCTACAGCCTGCTGTAGAGCTTCCGGAGGGGCCCGAGGGCGGGCTGCCTCCACTTCCAGGTCCTGAGCACCTTCTCAGTTTTCTCTGGGGGGTGCTCATGGAACTCAAGCCTGACACACACCATGACACACCACAAAACACTCCACAGCCTGACACACCACAGCCTGTCTCTGCCAGGTCTGACACTCCATAGCCTGACACACCACAGCCTGTCTCTGCCAGGTCTGACACTCCATAGCCCGTCTCTGCCAGGCCTGACACTCCACAGCCCGTCTCTGCCAGGCCTGACACTCCACAGCCCGTCTCTGCCAGGCCTGACACTCCACAGCCCGTCTCTGCCAGGCCTGACACTCCACAGCCCGTCTCTGCCAGGCCTGACACTCCACAGCCCGTCTCTGCCAGGCCTGACACTCCACAGCCCGTCTCTGCCAGGCCTGACCCTAAGTCAGCCTCAACCTCCTCCACACGCCGCAGAGGACGTCGTAAGAGGGGCGCCTTAGCCCCTGGTCTCGTCACTGAGGGTCTCTGCGACGCCTCAGCTCCTGCGCACGCCACTGAGGGTCTCTGCGACGCCTCAGCTCCTGCGCACGCCACTGAGGGTCCCGCCGACGCCTCAGCTCCTGCGCACCCCACTGAGGGTCCCGCCGACGCCTCAGCTCCTGCGCACCCCACTGAGGGTCCCGCCGACGCCTCAGCTCCTGCGCACCCCACTGAGGGTCCCGCCGACGCCTCAGCTCCTGCTCCTAGTCTGCAGGGGTTCAGTGAGAAACTGACCCTCGTTCTGGCCTCTGCACCCTGCGACGAGGGTTTTGAGGAGGAAGCACCGCCGGATCCTGTCTCTGGGGAGTTCAAGGAGCAACTTGTCCTCGTTCTGGCTTCTGAACCCAGAGATGAGGGTTCGCCAGGCGCCGCTTCGGCCTCTGAGGGTTCGCCAGGCGCCGCTTCGGCCTCTGAGGGTTCGCCAGGCGCCGCTTCGGCCTCTGAGGGTTCGCCAGGCGCCGCTTCGGCCTCTGAGGGTTCGCCAGGCGCCGCTTCGGCCTCTGAGGGTTCGCCAGGCGCCGCTTCGGCCTCTGAGGGTTCGCCAGGCTCCGCTTCGGCCTCTGAGGGTTCGCCAGGCTCTATTTCATAGTGAGACCGGAGATACAACACTGGCTAATACATGGGTGAACCAAGGCAGCTGTGGCTCAGTGGGACCAGTAGCTGGAAGGTTATGAGTTATGGGTTTGATAGGAGCTTCCCCCTGCCACAGGTTAATGTGCCCTGGGGAGGGCACTTAACCCCCAGTTCCTATCAGTGTATTGGTGTATGTATGAACGTTGTCAGTGTGACTGGTTAAATGTTACAATAATGTGAAAGCACTTGAGTAGTCTGTATGACTAGAAAGGTGTTATACAGGTCTAATCCATTACCATTCTAGCCTAGCTTTTCAGACTCCCTGTAATGTTGTAATGTCAGTATTATTAAAGTTTAACATCATAAACCTCATGCCCCTCAGTTCTGATGCAGCAGCAACACCAGGCCCATCGTCATGTTCAGATGATAGCACTGAGGGTGTGAGACAAGGTGGGAGTTGGGCTATCAAATTAATTTCCTGCATATTAAATAAGGATGAGTGAAGTGTGATCATTTAACATCGTTTTGCTGGCAATTAGGTATTTTATCAATATTGTGATGAACTTTGATCACATTTATTATCTGTGTGTTGTACTATGGGTAAAATATAAATTTAAGAGAAAAAGCTTGATCAAGTAAGCATGGGGGTCCACAAAGATAGTTTACACATAGTGCCCAGTGTTGGTGTGTTTCAAGAATGGGACCCAAATGCAGACAGGCAGTACCAAGTAAAAATAAAAGGGTTTAATTAATAAACCAAAACAGACTAAACATAGGTGGCAGAACATAGATGGACATCAAAACAAAAACATAGGTACACATGATGATCCAGCAATGAATGAACAGAACAGAGGAGTATATGTAGGGCATGAAACAGTTGAACCAGATTGAAACTCTTCGGCAAAGTGCAGGTGGACCAGATGAAGCTGATTTTGGGTAAAGACAAAAGTGAACAAAACATGGCTGAGCTGAACAGTAAAACAATCTAACCAACGGGAATTATACAGAACATAAACTAAAATACCTGATGAACAGAATCCAAGAATAATAAAGAATAAAAAGTGACAACTAGAAACATACTCAAAGTAAATAAACCAAAGCACCATATGGAAAGTAATCATGAATAAGGTGCAAAACAAAACTCAAACATCCCCAAACTCTGACACCCAGATTTCTGTACCAATAGGACCCACTGGCAGGAGATCCAGAAACTGCTAAAGGGACAGTAAACCTTTGTGGCTTTGAAAAAACATCTTGAAATCGTCTAGAACAAGGAATGTCAGAGTTTTCCTCTTGACAACCTGACTTTGGATCAATGGAAGACAATGAAAGTGAAAAATGTATATACACAAGCCAGCAAGTTGAATCCATGGTTTTAATGCCTTCCTGTGTAAACACATGATAAACTGATATGACTTCTTGGATCTGACGGTCAGCTGTGGGCAAAAACTTGTGCCATCGGAAGCTGAATTTTAATTACTTGGACTGAATCTGTAGTTGCGAAATTTGAAATTCAATGCATTAGTTTGAAAATGAATTTCACTAAACTGAAACTGAATTTAATGGTTTGAAACTTAATTTGTTTGCTTTGAAACTGAATTTGTTTGCTTTGAAACTGAATTAATTTGCTTTGAAAATTGCTTTTGCTTTTAAATTTGTATTTAAAATTCAGTTTGATTACTTTAATTCAATTTCAGTTCCAAAATTCAGTTTTTTTGCCACACATCCAGGCCCTTGAAGCCACAGATAAATCAAACACAGATTTAGTGATTCACGGATGTCATTCACTATTGCTGTGTCCAAATTCAGGGGCTGCATCCTTTGAAGGTCGCATTTGTAGGCTGACTACTCCATGGTGAGGTGATGAAGGCTCCTTCAAATGTGGCTGACAAATCCGTCCTTCTTTTCCTCAGATTTGAAGGATGGGTCTGGTGTATCCTCCGTGGCCCACCCTATCCCGGGATTCATTGCGGGTCGAAGTAGATTGTTCAAATGAAAGTAACAAAGGCCGGAGGAAAGAGAAAAGCTGTTGTTGAGGTAAAATAATTCTACCAGATATAATAATACGGCCTCAACCTCACCCCAGTCCGGATGTCGTGAGAAAGAACAGAGAAGAGCAGGAAATTAAGATTAACACAAGTTTAATTTGGTAAATAAGTCCAATGATTTCCAAAGCATAATTGAACACAAAAGAATAATACAAAGAAAGAAAGATTACCTAAGGCCTTAGGGAGAGACTCGGATCAGCAAAGCTAAGCTGTATTCACCGGTGGCGCCCCCTGACATCGTTTTAAGGTTTTTATCCCCTAAATGAACTTCAAAGATGACTGCTAAAACCTCCCCCCAAAAATTTTTCGAATCGGTCCCCGCTTTAAATTCCCCACCCCCCAGGGGAGTTTTTTTTATCTATACCACCCCCAAACAGCCGGCTTTTTATGCTTACACTCTGTGAACACCCCTGACCTTCTTCGGGCCCAAAACCCCTCTGTGACCTCTCTCTCCCTGCGGTCCAAAAATACATGATTTTTATTTCATTTTTATGCATACACATGCAAACTAAACATAGTTTTTAAACAAAATGATTTTAATTCTAAAACACTGGGAAAAAAATTGGAATTTTGGGGCCATTCTGTGAAAAAAAAAGAATTTGAAATAAATGTTTTTAAACGAGAATGTAGTTTTTTAAAACCCAAAAAATATTGATTGGTTTATCAAGATATCACTTAATTGCACGATACCGCTCCCCCAGCAGCCGGTCGCTTCGGCAGAGTCAGCTGCCGGGCGGTTGGGGCGCGCTAAACCCCGGAGAACAGCTGACTCCGGCACATTTTTTTGAAACTCCCCTGGGTTTCCCAATGGGTGGAAGTTATTCTCAGACGTATCAAATATTAATGATTGGTTTTTTATTTAAATTTATTATAATAAAAATTTTAATTAGTTCTCTACAAATAAACTGATTTAACTTTGTTCCTAAAAATAATGTTAGTGTTTAAAATTGTTAAAGCTTTACAAATAACTTAAACAAATTTTCTCATAATGTATTTTAATTAGTGTTAGATTTTACTCTATACACAATGTTTTTTAACATTTTAAACACTGAAAAATAACAAGATCATAAAACAAAAACTTTTAAACAAAAGCATTAAAGCCATCAAATATGTTAAAGGGTAAATAAAAACCTGTAGTTTTTTTACGTGAGACCCGGGTTATTAACCTTCAGGCTCCATTTGTTTGACTTCACAGCTCTGTGCTTCACGTTAACACTGTTGCAAGGCAGCAGAAGTTACGCTGAAGTAAGGGCTAGGAAAACGCAGGTCAACGTAACACCAGCGGAACACTACACTAACCTGTCATGTTTAGCTATTAGCTTCAGGTAGCATAAGTTACTGTTTGACCATAATTTGTGTACATGACGTTTCTTCTAGATGCTCATTTGACTTGGTGATTGACATCCACCAAGCTCATATATGCTGCACTGCTGCAGCTCAAAATGCCATAAAGGAAGTTTAACCTTATGTGAAAGATAAATCAACTGTCCAGTTTAGTCTCGTGTCTAAAGCAAAGAATGAAAAAATATGTTAATATTATGATAGTAAAATACCATAACAAGTTTTTATGAGAAAGGATGCTTCAATCATTCAATTCAATTCAATTCAATTCAATTCAATTCAATTCAATTCAGTTTATTTATATAGCGCCAATCCACAACACATGTTGTCTCAAGGCACTTCACAAAACTCCGGTACATACATTCCAATTAATCCTAACCATTGAACATTGCAGTCAGATTCAGTTATTTATTCAGATTGGATAAAAAAGTTTTTCCCTCATACTGAGCATGCATGTAGGTGACAGTGGAAAGGAAAAACTCCCTTTTAACAGGAAGAAACCTCCAGCAGAACCAGGCTGTGTGAGCGGCCATCTGCCACGACCGAGGGGGTTAGAGAGAAACGAGCAGAGACACAAAGAGAACAAAGAAGCACTGATCCAGACATATTTTTTTATGGGGAAGGAAAAGGTAAATGTTAATGGATGTACTCCTTTAGTCGTTTTCACCTAGAAAGAAGGAAAAGATAAACTCTGAGCCAGTTTTCAAGGTTAGAGTCTGAAAGAAAGGCACATATAATTAGTTACAGTAAAAAGCTCAGTCAGTAGCTATTTCTTGAGAGAAAGTTTTAAAAAACGAAAGACAGGGCAATGTGGATCATCGGGGAGGGGAAGGAAATTTAAGTTTTTGCCAGCAAAGCTCTGCCGATGACCCCCTCCAAGAAGGTGTCACAGCTAAACACGGACAGGCCAGGTAGCTGCTAGGAAAAGAAACAAAAACAGAGAAAGAACGTAAAGTTTTAAAAGCTGAAATAAACAAATAATGCAAAAAAAAAATTTTGGGTAAGGAAAGGGTGAAAGTGGTCATTATGTCCTCCAGCAGCCTAAGCCTATAGCAGCATAACTACAGAGATAGCTCAGGATAACTTAAGCCACTCTAACTATCAACTTTATCAAAAAGGAAAGTTTTAAGCCTAGCCTTAAAAGTAGACAGGGTGTCTGCCTCACGGACCAAAACCGGGAGCTGGTTCCACAGGAGAGGTGCCTGATAGCTAAAGGATCTGCCTCCCATTCTACTTCTAGAGACTCTAGGAACAACCAGTAAATCTGCAGTCTGAGAACCAAGTGCCCTGTTAGGAATATATGGAACAATCAGATCTCTGATATATGATGGAGCTAGATCATTAAGGGCTTTAGGGAGCCAATGAAGGGAAGCTAAAGTAGGACAAATATGATCTCTCTTTTTAATTTTAATGTCTGTAAAGGCTGCTTATCTGGATGACATATTTACTCGATATAAAAAAGTTACCAGTTAAAAGGGGTGAGATCCATATGTATATTTAACAGACAGGGGATTGGGTTTGTCTTGTGGTTGTAAATATGTGTGGTAAACCACTGGAATCTGAGCTGGGGCTGGGTTAAAGTGCCGGGTTCACACGTCGTGTATTTAATTAGCACAGCAACAACAGGGTGAGAATGGAAATTAAGAAAATACATGTGGATGAAAATGCAGATTTACACCAAAGCATATTGCTCTCTATTGTATTGGTGTGTCTCAAATCGTGTTTTGGTGACACATTTCAATATCTTTTAATTATTGCTACTCTCTGCTGTACTGGCTTTCTCAGGGTTCTTACGTTCTTGTGGTTAGTGATGTCTGTGACTCAGAAGTCATCAGCAAACTGCTTAGTCCGGAGTCTGCTGTCTTATATGTTCAGGATACCCCACCAACACTACACTTTCAGACTTTCAGCCAAATAAATAGGAAAAAAGCTTGTCACAATAATGGGGAAAATTTCAACAAAGTATTCCAGACATACATTTATTTCATTACATAGTTTAATACTTGGCCAAGTAGAGCAAGTATGGTGCATAAAGAGATTCAACGTTTGAACAATGAAACAATTAACTAACATTTTCTGTGTAGACAGAGGAAAGGCAGTACCTTGATCAGAAGATTATAGGAATCTGAATGGAGTGTACGTTCATGTATGTAGTGTAAATGGGAGCTTTAGAAATAAGGTGGCCAAATCCATGACCACACTCCAGTAAAGTTGAGTAACTGTCATGCACCCTCATTGTTTATTTATCCAAACACGTGTACTGCACAACTGCACTGCGCTGTTTTCTTGTAGTTAGTTTTTGTATTTTTTAGTTACCCATATTGTCTTGGTAATGGTCTGATCAACCATATATATATCCTTGTGTGTCGTATCAGGTCACTAATGTGTGTTTGTGCAGTCAGTTGGTTTGATCACATATTTGCCTGAGTTTAATTTTGGTTATTTGAACTCTTTTAGGTGCTCAGTTGTTATTTTTGTAATTCTAACTTTTTTGGGTTAAAATAAAAAAAAACTATTCTTCTAATAATTCCTGTGACTCCTGCTTTTCGACTCGGTCTCTCGCAAGAAACAAGGAGGATTTTTTGTTTGATTTTTCTTTTTAGTAGAAGTTTACTTAAATCTTGCGGTGATATAGAAGTTGATGTGAGGTTAAGGAGTCTAGCCGTCGAACTTTGGATGACTTGTAAGCGAGAAACAGAGGATAGGCTGATACAGAAGTGAAGTGGGCTTTAATGAACTAAGTATGATTAAATGTTGAAATAAAAGTTGCAAAATTTGGTGAGTGACAATAACTGGCTTGAAAGGCAGATTAACATGCTTAATCATATTCAGGTTGAAGGTATTGGATGATATCTACTTTTTTATAGATGTTTAAATTATCTAGAAGGTTTGGGAAGGTATGGACGGTGGTATCAGGATTTTCAGAGATAAATTCAGAGCATCAGTTTTACTGTGAATCAGTTGATAAGCTCTAAAGGCAAACTGGTTGCTCCAGTTGCCAACAGCAGCCCTATTTTTGAGGAACCCCACAGGCCAGAAATGTGGCAGCAAAAACAAATATTTAAGCAACATGCAAAAGGTTATAGGTTGTAATAAATGGCAGACCATGTTATTAATAACATGGTCCTATGTTGATGCTGGCATTTCACTAGGAAACCTGTCCAAAAGGGCTGCCTTTTTCCCCTTGGAAAACCATTTTTAAAAGGAAAAACCCTGACTTTCAAAAAATCACCATTCTGTTTCAAAAAAGGGTTTAATTTTTTTTCCCGGGCTTTTCCCAATGGAAAAGGGCTCAGACGATTAAAGGGAAATTTTTGCAAACCCCCCAACATAACCCGGGGTTTTATTTTGGGTGTATCAGTGAATGGGCTAAAGCTCTTCCAAGCCAGTAATCAGAAGGTATTACTTTAATACCATTACACATCAATCTATCTGCAAGTGTAGTGTTTGCCATGGTTTATTCTTTATTGACTTTAGGGATGTTTAGAATAAAAATCTGTTCAGATCTTTTGTGACAGTTTTCTAAATGTCTATGTTCTAGGTTGAGTGAAATGAAGGAGCTGAGACTTTTCTTCCAGAGAGGATCATACCCCCTAGGAGCTTAGTAAGCTCAGATGGATTTAAAACCACTCTCTCTCTGTCTTTCTCTTCTTTCTTTTAGACTCGGCCTCTCTTTCATTCTCTCCCTCCCTTCCCCCGTCCTTTTCTCTCTAATCGCTGTGTTGTGGTGGTGACGTTTTCCCTCCCTCTCATTCCCTTCCTTGCCTGTATATAAGTGTGGATGACTGGCGTTTAAGAGTGACAGAGAGAACAAGTTCAAGCCTCTTGGACGTTTGGTGCAGAGGGCCACCATGACCCCTGCTCAGACCCTTAAAGATGACTCTCCAGCTTGGGCAGGTGAGCTTTCAAACCTGTGATCCCATTTTTTCACTAGTGAACTGCTGAAATTCAACTCTCATTTAGATCTGTTTTATTGCACAAAGGCAGCGATAAAGTATATATTTTAATCCTGAGAAAGGAGGCACCTCTTGGTGTTACAGCATGGCTTGAGTGTTTTGGGTGATGAAGGAAGGAGGAGAAAAAAAGCGAACGCCCTGTCATGCAAAGAATGTTAGCAAAAACCCACAAAATGGAGAAAACTTCTGCTGTTTAGAAATCAGACAACCAGAAGCTTATTTCATCTATCGCTGACAGTTTTATTCCAGCTAGCTAAAGCGGTAACAGTCAAATTTAACGTCTCACTTAGGATGCGTTTCAGCTCTTTTACAGATGTTGTGACTCATAACGTCTTACAGTAAATAGTCTTAAAATCCTGCTGCAAGGGGGGGGGGACATTGAGAGTAAACAGATTAAAGCTGGTTACAGCTGTCTATACAATGTTATTTTCTATTGAAGAGATTGTGCTAGACAGATTACAGTGTCTCTGGTCAAAGATCAAAAGCTGCAGTCAGGAGTCTTGATTAGCTTACAGGATTTGAGGCTTGTGCATTAAGCTTACTCCTAAAATGGGATGGGAAAATGTGAAAGTAAAACAACTGGAGCTCAGACGGGAGTATGAACCAGAACCAATTATTCAATAGGAAAATACTGTTTCTCAAAATTTTATGAAACATTATTAAAAATTCATTTTGTAAGTAATCCTATTCAATTCAGTTTTCAATTCAGTTTATTTATATAGCGCCAATTCACAACACATGTTGTCTCAAGGCACTTCACAAAAGTCAGGTACATACATTACAATTAACCCTAATCATTGAACAGTGCAGTCAGATTCAGTTATTTATTCAAATTTGGATAAAAGTTTTTTATCTAAGGGGAAACCCAGCAGATTGCATCAAGTCAGATTTGTAGCAGTACCCCCCGGATGAGCATGTAGAGACAGTGGACAGTCACTGGCGCTGACTTTGCAGCAATACCTCATACTGAGCATGCATGTAGCGACAGTGGAGAGGAAAAAAACCCCCTTTTTAACAGGAAGAAACCTCCAGCAGAACCAGGCTCAGTGTGAGCGGCCATCTGCCACGACCCAAAATGGGGGTTAAAGAGAACAGAGCAGAGACAAAAGAGAACAAGGAAGCACGATCCAGGAGTACTTTTTATGGGAAGGAAAAGTAAAATGTTAATGGATGTAGCTCCTTTAGTCGTTTCACCTAGAAAGAAAGAACAGATAAACTCTGAGCCAGTTTTCAAGGTTAGAGTCTGAAAGAGAGCACATAGAGTTAGTCACAGTAAAAGCTCAGTCAGTAGCTATGTCTAGGAGAGAGAAAGTGTTAAACACTGAAAGACAGGGCCATGTGGATCATCGGTAGAGGGTGAGCATTAAGTTGTTGCCAGCAGAAGCTTGGACGATGCCCCTCTCCAGAAAGGTGTTACAGGTAGACACAGAGTCAGGCCAGGTGTAGCTTCTAGGAAGGGAAAAGAGAGAGAACAAAGTTAAAAGCTGAAATAACAGTAAATAATGCAAAATCCTGACCTAAGGTGGTAAGGTA
The DNA here is from genome assembly GCA_036173005.1 of Crenichthys baileyi. Lineage (NCBI taxonomy): Eukaryota > Metazoa > Chordata > Actinopteri > Cyprinodontiformes > Goodeidae > Crenichthys > Crenichthys baileyi. Next base: position 1,170,604 of record JAHHUM010001738.1, read on the forward strand.
AGATGAAGGCAGTGGTAGTTTTAGTTTAATTTCACTGAAAGTATGAAACCTCTGAAAGGATTTTTCACTTTTCAAGCTTACTGCAGATTGTAGATGCAACAGAGCTATTCTTCCACATTTATAAAGTTTTTTATAAATGTTTAGAAATCATGAAGTTTTATTTAATCTCCAGACCTCACACGGTTTGCCAATTACAAGCTTTGCTGGATAATTTGAGACCAATTACCCTTTAATCAGTTACCAGAGAGGACAATTAAAATGATTCCAGACAAAAACCCTGGGAAAGGAACAAAATTGAGGTGTGATTTGGTGGAGGGATGAGCCACTGGAAATAATGTACAGCACCATCTGAGAGTCTAGATATATTAAATCATTTAACACAATCAGAGGATATTAAATGAGGTGATCTGTCCAAAATTTCAGGTAATGTTGCTACCTTATAAGTACGTCTTTGTAATCTGAGCCAGCTGTTATTGTATAAGTAGAACATATGGGCTAGTTGATTTGTGTTGTGCTACTGTTTCATGAGGTGAATGTTCGTGTATAGGGTATGGTACCTAAACTGGTGTGTTTAGGTACCATACAATACAATAGATCTAAAAAAAATGTATTTAATCCATAGAAGGATTTTTTTTCCTTCTCAGGAAGTTGCTTTCATTTATAGCTTATTTGAGTAGTTATAAACCCAAACAAACACAACCTAATAATTAGGTACCTTTTTGATTCACAAAAAGAGTGGAGGAATTGATAAAGTCAAGTAAAATCAGTGGTATTTTTTTAACCAAGTGGCTTAGCATTTATTTTTACTATATATCCCCTGCTTGCTCTCTTTGAGAATACTGTGGTTTATGGAATACCATTTGGAAATACAGTTCAGGACGATATTTGCTCCATCTATAAAAATTAATGATCTCTCTCTCTCTCTCTCTCTCCACACACAGGAGTAGTAGGAAACTGTCAAAGCAGCTGGAACTTTGCTTACGCATATGCATTGGTCTCTATATGCATCATGTAATTGGTCACCAGTCACCCAGCAGATAAACTATATTGTGAAAAGTATTCACTGTGAGGACATATAAGCAACCAATAAATAAATGGATGGACAACCATCTTTGTCCCAGCACGGTGACTCCTGCAGCCTTTGTGTCCATCAGTCTCAATGACTACCTTTCCCTCTGCAGAATGGACAGGTTTTAGTCTTGGCTGTTCCTGGACTCCCCTTTTTGTTTTCTTCCTGTGTGAGCAACATGAAACATGACCGCATTCAGTCACTGGCATGATTTTTTCAAACGCTTCCTTCTTTGGTCTGGTTAAAATGGTCCAGCCAGCTTTGTGTGTGACTAAAGGAAACGTTTAATGTACTGTGGCTCAGTAGGAAGCGTAGTCGTCTTGCAATCAGAAGGTTGTGGGTTCAATTCCAGCTTCCTTGTGTGTGAGCGTTAGTGAGTGCGTTTGGGTGAATGTGGCTCTAGTGTAAAGCGCTTTGAGCTTTGGAAAAGCGCTATATAAGTTCAGTCCATTTACAGATTATTGGAAGGAACTAAGAATCTTTACCCTGGAGGACACATATATGTATGTTGTGAATTGTGGAATAAAAGGTTCTTAAGCCAACAGCCCCACGGAGCCAGGCTATGGATTCACACTGTGCCTCCATCTGCATATGTTTAAGGGTGTTTTAGAATCATAGGAGAAGGTTGTAATAGGTCCTTATGTTTTTCTGAAATGGGGTCCTCATTAGAAGGTGAAAAAATGTGGCAACACTGATTTAAAAAAGAAAATTAGAATTAGAATCCATTTGGAAGATGTAGCAAAAATGTTCTCGGTTCGTCTGTCCAGGACAAATGTAGATAACACTTGTCTGTTTCTAAACAGAACAAGCAGTACATGCAGCCACAGCAGAGAGACTACTCGATGGGTTGAGCATAACTAATTATTTAGGTGATATGGAGCAATTAAATAAACTAGGTTGCAACAAATCCATTCAACTTCATTTCATTTTCCTTTATTTAACCAGATTGAACCCCTTTGGGTTAGAGATCTCATTTGCAAGCGGGACCTGGGTAGAAAGTCTGCAGCACAAATGAAAAAAGTCAAACACATTAAGAAATAAGATCTGGTATCCTGAGTTCAGACTGGAGATGACTCTGTGCGGTAGAAGCCGTGACGCTGAATGCTTGTTTCCCATTTTCCGTCCGAACGCCTGAAACAAGCAAAAGGAAAATGTTATTTGGGCAAAGGGGGTAGCAACTAATTAGATCTTTGTAGGAGAGAACTTAAGTAAGGCGGATCCTAGCCAAGCACAGTTTTATATATCCAATGAATGTATCTCCATACACTCATAGGTGGCCAATCAGCTTTGGTATACAGCTTAATGCGATGCACCAGATGTCTTCAGCCTGTTACAGACCTCAAAGCAAAGTGATAAACGGTATTGAATGACTGAAGACATTTGGCCGAAGCATTCATCTCCATAATCAAGTAGAAAGTTCGCTGAAACCATTTTTCTAGCTTTGGGAGAGAAACAGGATCCATTGTGATGTTAAAATCCAGGATTTACCCTCAGTTTTTGGACAAAATTAACAATGTGCATTTTAAAAGAGTGCTCTTTATCCAGTATAAACAGGATAACAGGATAAAGATTTGGTTTTTTAACTAACTAAAACAACATGAAAGAATGTAACATTATAAAAATACTAAAATAATTTCTTCTGTAGCACTGTGAATTATCTTGGTGAAATAAAAATTGAGATTTTTTGCAACTGAATATATGATAATAGTTTAATCAGTTTGCTACAATTGCATCTGTGGTCAGTAAACACACTGTGAATACCATTATTTCATGCTGAAGATGACCTGGATATTTCTGATTTTCTGACTGAAGAGCCTCTGCCAGGGGTCTCTGTGTCAAAGTTTCCCCCACCAACTTTTTTGGAGGTCTGAGTTTTCTCGACAATGAACTGCTTTTTTATGTTTGTGTAAATTGGTGGTGTTCCACAGTGCCGAATGATTTTCCTGGCAGTCTTCTTATTAGCTGTGTGAATAAGGTCCATCACAGGTTGATCTCAGTGCTCTGACTCTTTGCTCTCCAGCAGAGCATGGAGGGGGACCGGCAAAGTGGGCCTGATTGAACTGCAGAGAGAGAGAGGTGCGCTGTTTGCACAGATTCGGAGATGGGTCTAAGCTGCACTAGCATGAACTGTATGAGAAAAATTTGAATATTTTGCGGGACATATAGAAGAAAAAGTATCGGTCACGCTACGCTAGTATCGATCCGTTACTCACCTTGGTATTACCTTGCATGGATGCTGAGTTTTTACCAGCAATATGTTAGGTTGTTCCCCAGCAGCTTCGATCTGTGTTGCAAGCATTATGGCTTTCTGTAAACTTAACTCTGATTCAAGAATTAGATGTTCTCTTATGTAAGGATTTGCTGTGTTTTCCACTAGCTGATCTCGCAGCATTTCATCTAATTTTGAACCAAACTCACAAGTAGAGGTTAGGTCTCTTAAAGTGGGACTAGACCCCAAATTGACTTTTTATTACAGATAAACTGTATAAAATGTTACTGTGCAATTCTTAACATTTTCATGTAAACATGTTTAATTCAGCAACATTTGTCCTAAAACTAAAACATCTTAGTGGTGCCCTCTTTGAGTTGAACGGTGGCTACTGCAGTTGAATTTTCCTGTTGGTTTGAAACGGTACAGTTTAGTACGTGTCTACGTTACAACCACACCTTCGGGTATAAAACCATCTCACTCAGACACACGCCCCCGTAACAAGTCAGGAGTTGGAACTGCGAACCTTTCTGCCCTCCACTGCCTCGGCAGCACTGGCTTTGGGCATTGAGCCAGCAGCTCGAACTGATAAGGCTCAGGCCCACTAGGCTCCATAAAGCTTCCCTCAACTTCCAGTTACCAGGGGGGATCACTGGAGGTTAACCCCTTGGCCATGCCCCTCAGTGTCTCTCTGCACTGCCCACTTTGGTGGAATTTTTCAAAATTTGTCTGGGGGCGGGGTTATGCTTTTACATCAGGTTTAGTTCCACTTGAAGCAACCGATTCATGGGGCTGTTGAATGCGCCTGCGAAAAGTGTGGTACTCAGACACGTTTGCCACGAATTTGTTATGTAGTCGAATAATTAACTAACTAGCACTTATTGTAAATGTAAAGCACAGGAGCCCACGAGGCATTATTTACTCTTCTCTTTATTTTTCTTCTCGGCTTTCTCACACATATATTATTGTATATATCAGTAATCACACCACCTGCTGGTGAACATAAATACCACATCAGCGGAAAAGTTGGATAGTAATCCATCAAACCTTAATGGCACAAAATGGTATGGGGACAAAATGACCCACATTCAATTACATGCCATGTTTGTGTTTTGTAAGAAACAATGCAGTGTGTTATGGTCCAATGTCTTGACTTCATTTGTCTCATGGCCTTTGTTAGAGAAATCTAACTAGAGAAATCTAGTCTTCCAAACAAGCCACAGTTACTCTGTCTCTTTGTACTGAACATAATTGTCAACAGTAAATTGTCTGGTGTTCCTGAGGATGTTGGCTGATTCTTTTTAAACCAAAAGCCTAAATATAAGGTCTGAATGATAGACAATCAATACATAAATACATCCTCAATAAGACAGAGGTTGGAGATTTGTTAAAGTCCTGTTTGGTTTTAGGCCTACTTTTTTAACAGATGGTACATGTGTGGGAATGTGTTATTTTGGATCAAGCCCCTTGGTCCTCCATTATGGGGTTGGCTTGATTTCATAAAACATAACGGTGGTAACTTTCCCTCATCCGGGGCTTTGCTGCATTTGTTCCAAAAAATGTTTTCTCTTTCCATCCTTTTAAATCTGCATTCAGGACTCTTATGTTTTTCAGGAATTAGCTTAACAGTTTGCAGAGCTGGTTTATAAACAGCTTTGAGCCACACAGCAGAACTGGCTTCCTTCTTGTTTCTGCATGAACTCGGAAAGAGGCAGCAGTAAAACATCTCTGTTATCAGTTGTGAAGAGCTGCAGATGAACTCGATGAACTTCTGACACCTGAATGTGTCTGAAGTGGCAGCTGTGGTTCAAAATCTCCACAATATTCCGACACAGACTGGTAAAACCATCATCCCTCTTGCATACATTGAATGAGTGGAGTCGTTCCATTCCACAAGAACCACAGACATCAACAAATCTCTTTCTTAATCGATACCAGATCTAACCGCGGCTCCAAGGTACCCGAGAGAACTCATTCATTTATAGACAAAGCCAGACTGTAAACATAGATTGAACATCATTAATCTCCAGCCTCTGTCTCTATCTTTTGTTGTGATATAAACAAAGTACTGAATACATGAAGGATTGAGCTTTTCCAGGACCCACACTGTGGTTTGTTGGACATTTGAAAAATCTTCCACTTTTCCTGACTTTTAAACAGCCTTAAAGTTGTTTTAGAACCTTTGACTAAACAAAGAAATCAAAGGATGTCTTAGTAGAAACTCAGTCTATAGGGTTCATATTAAAGAATCTAAAGTGGTTTCAGAGACAAGGAGTCATGGGTTTGAGATCTGTTCCTTGTTACTGTCCATTATTCGGCATCTGAGTTTTTACTGAAACAGAGAACCTCCAAACTACATAATGCGGACAAGTCCTCTTGTTAAATTGTGTCCTCTGCTCTCTAGATGGAAGGGATTTCAGCTCAAGCTGAGGGTCTCTTATCGATACATTCACACACTCTAAGAGAACTTCATAACCTGCTTTGGCAAATGATCTGTCTCTGAATATGGAGGTTACATTCGCTCCATACATAGGAGGACAATTAGCCTTAGTTTCAGGATACAAAATGATGAGCATATTTTGGTAAATTCAAAATGATGAGTTTTGAAATCAGTGATATGTTATCTGTGACTCCCTGGACCTTGGAACTGCTGGTACTGGTAGGGCCTGGGCTCCCCCTTTATATTAAGAGTTGCAGATGTGTAGATATGATAGGTGTGGATGTTGGTTCAGTTTTCAATGTGCAAGTACATCATGGTAAAAAAAGTACTTTTCACAAGTACACAAACATGTCAGTAGATTATTGCAGTTTTACTTATAGCGCCCCCTTTCAGTGATAATCTTATGTAGATATGAGGTATGCTGGACATTAAGTATTGTTGTACAGAAGAAAATTTCAGCATGCAGCGTTACAATTTGGCATGCCCTAAAGGAGATCATTATAGACCAACATACAGAAAGCTGCAAAATGATTGAGGATGATCACAACTGTGAGTTGGAGCTAAATGATACTAAATAAAATCTGAAAAAGTTTCCCCACCCACAAATCTGTACTCTTACACTATAATCTTAACGACAGTTCCATCTGCGGGTCTTGTGGGTGATATATATATCAACTACAGATTCTTGCTCATTCTTTTTTTTTCTTTATAAAACAGCTCAAGCTCAGTCAGACAGGATCAAGAGCTTCTGTGAACATCAGTTCAAATAGATTCTGATGTGAATTTAGGTCAGGACTTTGACGGGACCATTCTGGGATTCAAACCCATCACCTGTATACAGCAAGGCCGCAGTCATTACAATTGCACCACAGTGCATGCTAAAGGCACTACCTGTGTAATCATGAAAGGCAACGTTATGTCAAATATTTTAATTTAAAAACTGACAATATTCTTGGATAGTTTATAAAAGCACAACGATTTAGTCAAGAGTTAACACAGAATATGTTGTATTTCTGACAGTTTCAAAATGGTTAGAACATAATTAAACAGAACTTGGTTTTCTACAGAATGTCTGAAATGCCAATGCACAATAATTCAGCACATATTAGCGGCTCAAACGGTTGCTTTTCCTATCAGTCTGAGCTGCAGGGTATATGTATTAATGGTCTAAAACATTAAACATGTAAAGAATTATACCGTAAGAAGTCAGCTCCATTTCAACTGAGTTCTTGCTTCTGAAATATTTGAGCTAATATTTATCTCTCAAAGCATTAATTTGGTTTAAGATATTTCATAATTTACTAAGGTTTCTGTGAACTGACCTACGGAAAAAGCTAAGAATATGTTGTCTGCTAATTCTAGCATTTCTATAACCAACAACAAATTTTATACATATTTTTGTTCTTACTTTCTCCAAATTTACAAGTTGTCAAACACTACTGTAACTATGCCTTTAGACATTTTGGGAAAGCCCGGCTGATGATGCCACAGCTTTGTAAGCTTCTGATATGTTAATTCACAACATTGAGGTTAAATGGAGGCACAGTATTAAGGCAATACCTCAAACACAATGCGGTCTTTACTGACATCATGGAGAAATCCAAAGCAATCAGCCAAAGGTCTGGTTCATCCTTGGGTCTAATTTCCGTATACCTAAAGGTTCTGCATTCATCTGTTGAAACAATTGAGTCCAACTTATGCAGTATAAAAGGCAGTTCTACCAAATTCTGCAAAAATAGATGGAAACCTCATGGCTCATTATTCTGAAATTTAGGACATACCAACAATTTTGCTAATCCTAACTGGCCTGAAACAGAAAAATTGTATCATTTTTCATTTTATATAGAGTATGTAAATATAGTGTCTAGTTTCATCTATATGCTCCTTGTAGAATTTTAAGGTTTAGTTTAAAAAATTTTTTTTTTTGCAGTACTAGAGGCCTTTATTTTTCATTTTTCGACAGTAGGTAGACAGAAAAGAGGGCAAAGAGAGAGGGAGACATTCGGCAAAGGTCGCCAGGTCTGGGACTCCAACCTGGGACAGCCGCATTGAGGACAATTGCCTCTGCACATGGTCATGCGCTTAAGCCCTACACCACCAGCACCGCACCAAGGGTTTTGTTTTATTAGAGATGCAGCCAATCTAAATGGTTGAAACTAATGTTAAAATGTTTTTCTGGAATAAATGCATGTAGCTTTACAAAACCTTTTAACTTGACATCTGCATTTATTTCTCCCCTTTCTTGCAGGGTGACTGACAGGAAACACGTTTGAGCCCAAGAATGTATGTGGTGCCAGTGGGCGGGACATCCTCATCCCACCTAGTAGTACCTGTCTCTGTCACCTGCTCCTGGGTGTTGCTGGTCTTTCATACTGCCTTTGGTCAAAAACCGGCAAAGCTTCCCTTGATTAGTCGGAAGCCCTTTATCGCTGCTTGGAACGCTCCCTTAGATATGTGCACCATCAAGTACAACATTTCAATCAACCTTGAGCGTCTTTTTCACATCCAAGGAAGCCCACGTGCTACTTGGACAGGGCAAAATGTGACAATTTTTTATGCAAACCGGCTTGGGTACTACCCCTACTACACGCCACAAGGCAAAGCCATCCATAGTGGTCTGCCACAAAACTGCAGCCTGGACATGCACCTGCTCAAAGCTTATCAGGACATTGTTCACTTCATTCCTGCAGAGGATTTCCGTGGCCTGGCTGTCATTGACTGGGAGTTCTGGCGACCTCAGTGGGACCGTAACTGGCACAAGAAGGACATTTACAAGCGAAAGTCGAAGGAGCTGACTATGAAGGCGTATGTTAATGTGACTGTGGCTCAAGTTGAAGTGCTGGCTCGGAGACGGTTTGAGAAAAGTGCCAAAGCATTCATGCAACGGACAATCCAGTTGGGAACACGGCTACGGCCCAGTGCCCACTGGGGTTTCTACCTCTACCCGGACTGTCACAACTACAACTTGCATGAGCAGAACTACACTGGCCTGTGTCCACTGTCGGAGAGGATGAGAAACAATGAGCTGTTGTGGCTATGGAACAGCAGCACAGCATTGTTTCCTTCCGTGGCAATCCGGAAAAGTCATGCCAACAGCATCAGTAACTGGCACTTTGCCCACAACAGAATCCAAGAATCACTCCGGATAGCCTCACTGACATCAAAGGAGTATGACCTTCCCACATATGTCTACCTCAGACTTGGCTACCGAGATGATGCCCTGGCCTTTCTCACCACAGTAGGTTTATTACAGTGATATATGCTCCAGCAACGTTATTGGGTACTATCTATCTATCTACTCAATTCAATTCAATTCAATTCAATTCAGTTTATTTATATAGCGCCAATTCACAACACATGTCGTCTCAAGGCACTTCACAAAAGTCAGGTACATACATTCCAATTAATCTTAATCATTGAACAGTGCAGTCAGATTCTGTTATTTATTCAAATTGGATAAAAAGTTTTTCTGTCTAAGGAAACCCAGCAGATTGCATCCAGTCAGTGACTTGCAGCATTCACTCCTCCCGGATGAGCATGTAGAGACAGTGGACAGTCACTGGCGTTGACTTTGCAGCAATCCCTCATACTGAGCATGCATGTAGCAACAGTGGAGAGGAAAAACACCCTTTTAACAGGAAGAAACCTCCAGCAAAACCAGAACCAGGTTCAGTGTGAGCGGCCATCTGCCACGACCGACTGGGGGTTAGAGAGAACAGAGCAGAGACACAAAGAGAACAAAGAAGCACTGATCCAGGGGTACTTTCTATGGGAAGGAAAAGTAAATGTTAATGGATGTAGGTCCTTTAGTCGTTTCACCTAGAAAGAAAGAACAGATAAACTCTGAGCCAGTTTTCAAGGTTAGAGTCTGAAGAGAGCACATAGAGTTAGTCACAGTAAAAGCTCAGTCAGTAGCTATGTCTAGGAGAGAGAAAGGGTTAAACACTGAAAGACAGGGCCATGTGGATCATCGGTAGAGGGTGAGCATTAAGTTGTTGCCAGCAGAAGCTTGGAGGATTCCCCTCTCCAGAAAGGTGTTACAGGTAGACACAGAGTCAGGCCAGGTGTAGCTTCTAGGAAGAGAAAAGAGAGAGAACAAAGTTAAAAGCTGAAATAACAGCAAATAATACAAAATTGAAGAGTAGTGTGAGAATGTAGCGAAGAGGGTGAAAGTGGTCATTATGTCCTCCAGCAGCCTAAGCCTATAGCAGGATAACTACAGAGATAGCTCAGGATAACCTAAGCCACTCTAACTATAAGCTTTATCAAAAAGTAAAGTTTTAAGCCTAGCCTTAAAAGTAGACAGTTTGTCCATCTAGAGCCCACTGATGGCCATTGTTATACTAAAAACCACAATGATTGGGATACCTCTCTCTGTCAGATTGACCATAACCATTGGAAAAGAGAGGGGGTCATACAGGTAGCAGAAATGGAGGGTGTGTTGGCACCTCAACCATAACTGAGCCGGTTTAGGCTAAACCTGACTCCCCCTTACTCCATCCAACAAGGGGAGAAGAAGACGGACATAAAATAAGGAAGATAGCTCAGGATAACATAAGCCACTCTAACTATAAGCTTTATCAAAAAGGAAAGTTTTAAGCCTAGCCTTAAAAGTAGACAGGGTGTCCGCCTCACGGACCAAAACCGGGAGCTGGTTCCACAGGAGAGGAGCCTGATAACTAAAGGACCTGCCTCCCATTCTACTTCTAGAGACTCTAGGAACCACCAGTAAACCTGCAGTCTGAGAACGAAGTGCCCTGTTAGGAACATATGGAACAATCGGATCTCTGATGTATGATGGAGCTAAATCATTAAGGGCTTTATATGTGAGGAGGAGAATTTTAAATTCTATTCTGGATTTAACAGGGAGCCAATAAAGGGAAGCTAAAGTAGGGGAAATATGATCTCTCTTTTTAATTTTCATCAGAACTCTTGCTGCAGCATTTTGAATCAGCTGAAGGCTTTTAACTGCATTTTGTGGACATCCTGATAGTAAAGAATTACAATAGTCCAGCCTTGAAGTAACAAATGCATGGACTAGTTTTTCAGCATCACTCCTGGACAGGATAGTTCTAATTTTGGCAATGTTCCGGAGATGAAAAAAGGAAATCCTAGAAACCTGTTTAATATGGGATTTAAATGACAGGTCCTGGTAAAAAATAACACCAAGGTCTTTTACTTTATAATCGGAGGTCAATTTAATGCCATCCAGGTTAAGTGATTGACTAAGCAGTTTCTTTTTTAAAGACTCCGGTCCAAAGACGACAACTTCTGTCCTGTCTGAATTTAGAAGCAGAAAATTTAAAGACATCCAACTTTTTATGTCTTCAAGACATGCTTGTAGTCTATCTAACTGGTTGGGCTCATCAGGATTTATGGATAAGTAAAGCTGAGTATCATCAGCGTAACAATGAAAATTTATTCTATGCTGCCTGATAATTTTACCTATTGGAAGCATATATATAGTAAAGAGAATTGGCCCAAGTACTGAACCCTGTGGTACTCCACAATTAACCCTGGAGTTTAAAGATGATTTATCATTTACATGAACAAACTGGAATCTGTCAGACAACTAAGATTTAAAACCAGCTAGCGCTGTTCCCCTGATCCCTACAGCATATTCCAGCCTTTCTAAGAGAATATTATGATCGACTGTATCAAATGCAGCACTGAGATCTAACAGAACCAGTACAGACACAAGTCCATTATCTGAGGCTAGAAGAATATCATTAGTGACTTTCAGCAGAGCTGTTTCAGTGCTATGATGAGCTCTGAAACCTGACTGAAACTCTTCAAGCAGGTAATTGCTGTGTAAATGCTCACACATTTGATTAGCAACTATTTTCTCAAGAATTTTAGATAGGAATGGAAGATTGGATATCATCTCGATCAAGCGACGGTTTCTTAAGCACCGTTCTTTTTAAACGCACACTACAACAACACGCATCAACACCACATTTGAGCTGGCGGAGGCAGGCTTGGGGTCTTTTCACACCCCCGTTCGCTATTTCCCATCTGTGGTTGGAGGCCGGGAGAGGGAGTGGGCCCTCTAGTCGGGTCTGGGCTGGGTTTGGGGGTCAGGTCTTGGGGACTGTCTGGTGCTGGGGCTGGCGTTTCGGCTCTCTCTCTCGGGATCGCTTGGGTTCCCTTGGATCTCGGCCCCTGGCTTTGGGCCCTGCTCTGCCGGCTGGGGGGGTGCCGGGCTCCGGTAGGGGGGACTTAGCTGGCATTGATTGGGATGTGGCCCCGCTCCGATGGAGGGGCTGGCCGGCTGGACTACTTGGTGGGCCGTAGTGCGCCATGCGGGGTGCGGCGTGGGCAGCGGGCTGGGGCACTCCGGGGTTTGGGGGTGGGGTTGGCGGGGTGCCCGGAAAACTGGTGCGGCCGTGGCCTTCTTCCACTGCTTCTGTGGTTCTGGCCCATGGTTTGGGCGCCGGGCTGCAGTTGCCGGTTCGGGTGGGTGGGGCGCGCGGAGCGCGTCTTGTGACTGCACCGGGCGGTTGGTGGGCTGTGCTTGGCTTGGAGCGGTGGCCTGCATGGCCAGGTTACCCGGCTAGTGCATGTATCCCTCTCGTGGACTGGTGGGCTGGGGCTGCTGGCGCTGTCTGGGGGGATTGGGCGGGCTTGGTGGTGGGGCTGCTCTGCTGGCTGTCATGTGTGAGGGGGGGATCGGGGCGGTGGGTGGAGGGGTGTCGTGGAGGGTCTGCAGCCGGTGGGGTGGAGGGGTTGTATCCACTTCTGGGATATGGGGTCGCCGGCGTTTGGATCGGTTGGGTGGCGATGGTGGAGCTGAACTGGATAGTGTTTCTCCCTGGGCAGTTGCAGTGGCGTTTGGGTTCGGGGACATGTGTTCGATATCGGTGTCCCTGTTGGGGGTGGCCCTGTGGCGAGGTTCATGTTGGGGTTCACTGGGGGTGGGAGACTCATGGGGTCGGGATCGGAGCTCGTTGGGGAGTCGGGACTGCTCCGTCCTGGGGCGGCTCTGGTTGGCGGGCTGGTTTGGGCCATGTGGACCCCTCTTTTGTACATAGCCCCCTCTCCGGAGGTGGATGGGGGTTGGTTGGGACTGGGTTCTGGGCGGTGGCCGGGCCGAGACCGCCCGGGTCTGGGCCTGTCTGCCTGTCTCTGCCCTGGGAGGGAAGGGGACCACCTCCTTGGTCCGGGGGCTGGTTGCCCCCTAGGGGCTACCGGCGCCCGGACCTTGGAGTATAGAGTATGCATGGGGAGTGTGAGTGAGTGTAGGACGTCCATTGTTGTTTGTCTTTACGTTGGGAGCGAGTGATTTTATGTGTGTGGATGAGGGTGGGAGTGGGTGACTGTGACTGTGAGTGCCTGTTTTTTTGTGACAGGTTGGGTCTTGGACTGCTCCCTCTCCTGGATCAGCTTAAGCCCCCCCATATTATGGGGGGCCTATTTCCTCCCCGCCACCCTGCCTGCCGGTGGTTGGAGTCTCTGCCCGCTGGTGTACTTGTGGTTCTCGGTGTCCGGGGCTGGATGCTTTGGTGTGTGCTGGCTCACTCCCGGTGGCTGCCTGCCGGGGCCTGGACCCCTGGGCTCTGTCGGGCCTCTGTCTTGGGGTGGCGTGTCCCGGGGTCTTGGGTCTCTGGGTCCATGGCTGGATCTGCTCGGGAGTGGACGGCTGCCGGCGGGGCCTGTGGGCTCGTCGCTGCGGTTCCCTGGGGCTTCTGCACTGTCGCTGCTGGGTGGCTCCCCTGGGACTCTCCTCTGCTTTTCTCTGGGGGGGTTGCGGTAGTCCCGGCGGTGGTTCTCCTGGGGTTCCTGTGCTTTGGGGGGCCTTTGGATGTCTGTTGCTCGGATCTCCGCAGTGTCCGCCCGGGGACCACGGGGCAGGTCGGTGGGTCCTCATACCTATTTCATTGCCTATTTCTGTGGAGAAACCTTGTATACACAGCGCATCCACACAGGTGTTGATAGATACACAGATGATCTATATTGGGCTGCACTTCTCACTAAGTACATTTTACATTCATAAATACCGTGTGTTATTTTGTGTATAAGCAAGCAGGGTGTAATCTTTTATTCTATTCATCCTTCTTTCTCTCCTCCACTCTCTCCTCCTTTTTTCCCCTTTTTCCCTTTTGCCCCATCTCTCTCTTTGTCAAGCTTCTGTTTTCCTTTTCATTTCAGTCTCCGTGTCCATAACAATTGAAATATTCCCAAAGAAGTTTATAATAAAGTTTCTTTTATAAATATCAAGCAGAGCCTTAAAGTAATAGCTGTGATGCTCCGCTTGTGAAAGTTAATCTGTTGGCACTCAGACAACAATTCTGAGCGCTACTCTGCCGGACAGGACACGGTAAAAAAAAATAAAAAAATAAAAAATAAAAAATAATAGAATCAATTTTATTTTGGAAGAATCCCATAAAGTCATGACTGCTGAGAGCTAAATGAATGGATGGCTCAGTTTAGCAACTGTACTAAAGAGAAACCTAGGAATATTCTTGTTCTCTTCTATTAAGGATGAGAAATAAGCTGTTCTAGCTTGGTGAAGTGTCTTTTTATATAACAGTAGGCTATTTTTCCAGATTAAGTAGGAATCCTCTTGGTGTGTAGAGCGCCATTTTCGCTCCAATTTTCTAACATTGTGCTTTCAAGTACGCAGCTCTGAATTAAACCAGGGAGCCAGTCTCCTATGAATAATTACCTTCTTTTTCAAGAGGGGCTGCATTGTCTAATGCACCACGCAATGATGAAGTAACACTATGAACAAGAGAATCAATTTGTGAAGGGGAAGAAACAGAATTATTGCCCTCCACTGTGCTTTTCACTGATGAGGAGATTAAAAGTGGAACAGATTCTTTAAAGGTTATTACAGCATCATCTGATAATGATCTACTATAATGAAATTATCTTTCAGGTGTGGAGTACTCTGTTAAATTAAACTCAAATGTTATTAAAAAATGTTCAGACAGCACAGGGTTGTGAGAAAATATTGTTCGTGTCTTTACACTCAATGCCATATGTCAGCACAAGGTCCAGAGAATGAAGACAAATGTGGGTAGGTTTGTTAATGTTTTGAGTAAAGCCAATTGAGTCTAAGATACCATTAAAGGCTATATTTAAGCCATCACTTTCAGTGTCAACATGAATGTTAAAATCCCCCACTATAATAACTTTATCTGTATTTAACACTAAATCAGATAAAAGGTCTGAAAACTGATCTAAACATTGAGAGTAAGGGCCTGGTGGACGGTACAAAACAACAAACAGAAGTGGTTTTAGTGCTTTGCAATTTGGATGAGGAAAACTAAGGATTAAATATTCAAAAGAGTTGTAGCTATTGATTGGTTTGGGACTAGTCAATAAATCGGACTGAAAGATGGTTGCTACTCCTCCTCCTCGCCCAGTATTTCGAGGGATGTGAAAATTTAAATAATTAGTAGGAGTTGACTCATTTATAGTAACATAATCCTCTTGCTGCAGCCAGGTTTCTGTGAGGCAAAATAAATCAATCTGATTGTCACAAATCAGGTCACTAACTAGCAAAGTCTTTGAAGAGAGAGATCTTATGTTCAGTAAGCCACATTTAATTGTTTTATTTTTATTTTTAGTCTGAGTTGTGTTTATTTTTATTAGATATTCCTGATTTCCTCTTTTTAGATAATTTTTTAATCTATTCAATTTTGGCCGTGGGCGAGACACTGTCTTAAAAGGGTAATGGGTGGGTAGCAGTACAGAAGCTGCAGAGAGGAGTGTTAAACTACAACCCTGCTTCCTGGTCTGAACCCTGGGTTGTCAGAGTTTTGGAGAACTAATAAATTCGGCCAGATTCCTAGAAAGAAGAGCTGCTCCATCCAAAGTGGGATGGATGCCGTCTCTCCGGATCAGACCAGGTTTTCCCCAAAATGTTCACCAATTATCAACATAGCCCACATCGTTTTCTGGACACCACCTAGACAGCCAGCGTTTGAATGACAGCATGCAGCTAAACATGACGTCACTGGTCAGATCGGGGAGGAGACCAGAGAAAATTACGGAGTCCGACATTGTTTTGGCAAACTTACACACCGAAGCAACACTAACTTTAGTGACCTCCGACTGACGTAACCGGGTGTCATTACCGCCAGCGTGAATAACAATCTTACTGTATTTACGTTTATCCTTAGCCAGCAGTTTCAGGTAGGATTTGATGTCGCCCCTTCTGGCCCCTGGCAGACATTTGACTATGGTCGCTGGTGTCTCTAGTGCCACGTTTCTGACTATGGAGCTGCCAATTACCAGAGTTGGCTTCTCAGCGGGTGTGTCGCTGAGCGGGGAAAATCTGTTAAAAACGCAGACGGGTTGGTGGTGACCTGTGGGCTGAGATCTAGGACTATGCTTTCTACGATCCGTCACCCAGCCGGCCTAAGGCCGCGGCTGCGCGGGCTCTGCTGGAGGACTGCTACGGGGAGCTACCCTCGGTGGCTCCGCGCTGGCTAAGGGGCTTCGGCTTTCTGCTGGTTTTTCAACAGCGCGGAGCCGGGCCTCCCAATCCGACACCCTCGCCTCCAAAGCTACAAAAATGCTACATTTATTACATGTACCATTATCACTAAAGGAGGCAGAGGAGTAACTGAACATCTGACACAGAGAGCGGGAAAGAGGAGACTAAGAGAGAGAAACAGCAGAACGGGTAGCCATGGTGGAGCTAAAGCTAACGCTAAGCTAGCGACCCCTTACCACTACTAGAAAAAACGTGTAAAACACGGAGAGTCCCCAAACGTTAAATACAGCAACAGAAAGTATGTGTTTTAACATGCTTATGTATTATAACAAGTAAGAGATATCACAGTAGAGAGAAATTAGATCAAACGAGAGAGCCTTCACACACCAAACAATTCACCAAGTGCAAAACAGGAAGTGACGAATACACCTTACCACGCCTCCTCCTGAGAACATGCTTCTATCTATCTATCTATCTATCTATCTATCTATCTATCTATCTATCTATCTATCTATCTATCTATCTATCTATCTATCTATCTATCTATCTATCTATCTATCTATCCATACACACACACACACATATAAAACAGACCCCATGGCAGCACCTCAGCAACTCAATGCATGTAGTGAGCATCAGAATTGGAAAAAAAGGGGTTTTAAAAGACTTTGAATATGCCATTTTTGTTGTGCTAGACTGGCTGGTCTGACTAGTCTCTTTCTGACCACAGTGGGCCCATCACCTGATGACATCTTACAGAACCATAAAACCATACAGACAGATTGAGTTAGATACATTCCATTTTGATACTAGTTTTTAAATAATGCATCCAAGTTCAGTTTATTTTTTTTCAATTTGCAAAAAGGTTTTGATCTAAGGAAACCCAGCTGATTGCTTCAAGTCACTGACTTACAGCAATCCCTTTACCTCAAAGATCAGATTCTTCCTCCTCAGCCACTTTTACATAGAAGTAAATGTCAAAGTAGCATAGCCTTCTTTACTAAATCTATGGCAGGACAGTAAAAAATAGGAAACTTTATATTGCCAGAGTTTATGTTCACTGAAACAGATGGCAGCTTCTAAGGTTTATGCAGTTCTGCCATCTGCTGGACACCCATAGAAAAGCAAATCAAGTAAAGAGGGCTGAGTTGTGAGAAGGCCTATTCAGACGTGAATTTAAAAAAATATTGTATCTAAATGAAAATGTTTTATCATTCAAGTGTGCGACATAAAAATATGAGAAACACAAGCTATATTATCTGTTTATAAGGATGGACAATAAATGAGTGAAGACTGTATCCGTTTTTGTTTTCTGTGCTTTCTGTAGAAAGACTTGATTCATACTATTGGGGAGAGTGCTGCTCTGGGAGCTGCAGGATTCATTATCTGGGGGGACCTAAACTTGACCTCTTCCAAGGTAGGTGTACTTTAATCCCTAATTTTCTTCGTCATGTTGTGAAGTGCTTTGACACTGAATTCATGTATTTTGTTGAAGTAGGATATCAACTGTCCACATTGATTCTCATCTAAAGGGGTGCTTAGAGATGTTCTCATTCATCTCTTTGCTTTTTGACTGAACTCCTAACAAAACACTACTGCAAGCAAACAGAAGCTATATGGATTTTGGAACTACTGTATATCTAACACTAACAACAAGAGTTTCCTGATAAAGCAAATAAATATTGTTAACCTCACATCATCAGCATAATTGTTCAGAAGAAACAGCTTTGGTTGAAGAAAAATCCAAGCCTATTTTCATCGTAGGAAAAAAACACCCTTATTATGAACTTATCTTAACTGTGTTTGACAAAGGGGTTGACGGAAATTGTGCTTTTGGAAAAGAGATACCAGGACAGCAACAGGACAACCTCCCTCCCACATTAAACAACTCAAACTTTATGAGTAAATGCTATATTATGGATGTTTAAACAGTATTAGAAGCAAATCAGACAGTTGCAATGTGAAACATGTTGCATGGACTATGAATGCTGAAACAGTTTAAATGCATCATCATGTAAGTTAACTAAATATATCTCTATAAATGTTTAACAGAAACATTAGACCATGACTACTGGGTTGTCTCCACAGCATAACTGCACTTTGGTAAAGTCCTTCCTGAATCACCGCCTTGGTCAATACATCACCAATGTGACGCATGCTGCTGAAGTCTGCAGCGAATTCCTGTGCCAAGGGAACGGCCGATGTGTTCGCCGGGACCCCCGCGCCCACCACTATCTCCACCTGAGTGCTGAGAATTACCAGATTCACCCGTCAGGGGATGGGGCCTTTGCTGTCAGCGGGTGGTCATCACAGTATGACCTGCAGGAGCTAACTGAGAGATTTCTTTGCCACTGCTACGAAGGCCATGAAGGAGACACATGTAACAATATAAACAAAGTAAAAGAGGATGATGACCTGAGGAGGGAAGAGAAGAACGAACAAGAACGGAAGAGGACTGAGTGGGAGGATGAGCAGGGTGGGCTGTGGGAGAGCAGGGAGAGCGCTGCCCTGCCAGTCTGTTGCACTCAATGCCAGATACTATGTTTGCTATATTTGAACATATTGCTCATACAGTTGCTTGTATAGATGTAAACAAAGGTTTAACCAAAATGCAGCTATGGACAGATATTTGTTCAACACATAATTACTATTTTGTTTTATATAAAGACGGGTCAGAGCTGTAAACATAATTTTGTTAGCACAAATATGGACAGCATATGGACTTCTCTTTTTTCTTGAAGAAACACCACTTCTGGTGCTAAAATCTCTGCAGACCCCACACACCCTGCACATAAACTGTTTAGAGTCCTGCCTTCAGGCCGACGCTACAGAGCGCTGTTCACTAAAACCAGCCGCCACAGAGACAGTTTCTTCCCTCAGGCTGTTTCTCTGTTGAACATTCAATAGAGTACAAAACAACAGCAGACAGATGTTGCAAATGCACCTTTTTATTTATTTATATATGTGTATATTTGTACATTGTAAATATGTATATTCTGTAGTGCAAAAACAAAAACCAAAGAGCAAAATGTACCGGAGTCAAATTCCTTGTTTGTATGTACAAACTTGGCAATAAAGCTGATTCTGATTCTGATTCTGATTCTCATCAAAAAAGTCCTGAACTGCATATTTAGTCCTGATCATGGGTTAGTAGACGTATCAGGTTTAAAAGTTGTAGCCAAAAGGATTGCACAGATATGCCATTACGGTCATATGAGTTACATCTGTCAAGGTGTGAACAGTTGTAAAATCACCAGCAGAGACAAGTCAAGGCTGCAAAGTAGGCATTAGAAAGATGGAGCCTAAGGCCACCTGCTCTGTTTGTTTTTTCATGTTTAACACAGATGCTTCTTTTACTCTTCTCTCAAACCACATGTGTTCCTTCAACTTGAGATGTAGATGAACAGCTGAGCTGACTCTTTATTGGGCCACCATTTTCTGTAGCTAATGATCTGTTTCTCTAATGTCAAGGTCTTCATTCCTTGCTGTAGTGGACTGTATGCTGCACCACTGAGTTTGTTTTTGGGGGTTTTATCCTTGAGAATGACGTTTATCATGCACCTTTTCTTATTTTTACCCTCTATGGATTGAGTTGAATGTTAACATCAATCCAGTCAGGGTATCCACAGGTTTGACGTGCTTTCTTGATGTGTTTGTGTTCTTTGTTCTTCCGTCCTTGTGGGGACCTGTTCAGCTTAATGCTGCAGAGTTCTGATGACTGACAGTTTATGTTCCAGTTGGTGGTGAGATTAAAAAAAACAGTACTGGTCCATGTGGGTGTGTTTCTTATACACTTTAATGTTTTGGCTTCCATCTCTCTCAGTGTGTACCAGACAGTCCAAAAGAGGTGACATCCTCCTTGGTGAACCCCAGAGGGTTTGAGTCACTTGACCTTAACAGCCCTATCAGTGTGATCAAAGCATTTTGGGCAAGAGGTGAAACGTCTTGTAGAAAACAAAGAAGTCCATTTGCCTTCTATTTAACCACTTAGGATTTTCATGTCCTGGATGACTGAGTTTACACCATCATTAGTACATAAAAGCCAAGCTTGCATGAAAGGATTGTAAATATGAATAAGTAAAACATGAATTTACAATATTTATTAATAGTTTTTAACTGGTACATCCAAGGATTTTAATGACAGTGACATCAAGCTCGAGTTCATGCAGGGCTGAAATAAAAAAGGTGGATTTTGATGGTGCATGCCAGTATGTGCAGGTGTCATCATACCGGCATTACATAATGTACTTGTTTTGACTGAGGAATACTGTTCAACGAGGTGGACTGTGTTTGCTTTCGATTCTTCTAAAAATGTTAACTCTTGATTGAAGGTGTCTACTGAGCTATGGATTCCTAATAAAGAGTAAGTTTGATTTGTCAACCATGCAGTGATACTACATTTTGTTTTCTTGTGGAGCTTAACACTAAAAATTATCTCACTAATAAAATCATCACACTATTACATATCTGCCTTGCATTTTAGTGGCATATGAAGTCACCCAACTTTAATCGCATGACAGCTGTGCAGATGCTCTATCTACATTATTGAAGATTTACTCACGTCAGAGTGCTGACTGCTTGGACTAGCTCTAGCTGAGCCCAGCTCGTCCAACTTTCTGATTGATTAATGAAACTCATTATAATCTGACCTCTAGGTGGGCACTAACACCATGCACAAACCACCACAACATCTTAATAAGATGCTATGTCCACAATGTTTTAAGTGACATCCTTAACTGTCTGAAATGAATTTTTATATTTTATTTAGTTAGAACATGTTGTAAGCACTTTCACATGTGGGCAAGAAGGCAAATGGTTCTAGCGCTACAACAACAGGTTGGATTTTTGAAGTGGAAGTTCTATAAAGTAGGTCTTGTTGGTACATTAACTATATGAGTGAAATTACACTCATATAGAGGTTTTTCGCCACATAAAACAACTCAGAAATGCTATACTGGTGTGAGGGAAAGCTAGACTAGCAGATTTACAAACTTTTACTATTTTGCATGAGGTATGAAAAACTACAGGTGCTGTGGCTGCTGGCTCTGTCTGTGCATCTATGTAGCTAAAACTCCTCAATTTGCCTTCATAAATCCAAGTTTGCCAAGAACTGACAGATCATTTGAATCATGCTGCTGCCTTAAAATTATTGGCTATCCCTCAGCATTTTGTTGGTTATTTCAGGTTAGTCTGTCCTTTATCCTGTTTTCTGCATTTGGAATAAGGGGAAAGGCACTTTATAAATAAACTTTACTAACTTACTGATTTACCTACCAAAGTTGAAAGAAGTCCACGTTGGTCTTGTGGCATTAAGGCCAGCAGTTAGCTTCAGCCTCTAAGACCAAGTAACCTGGATTTATAGTTAATAGAGAGTTAACTACTGCTGATAAAATATTAAATGGAACTGCTAATAAACTGTTGAGAGAACCTCCCTTCAGTCCTTAATTATCTCTTTAACAAAGATAGTCAATGGAAGGCTTGGTTATCCCATTTGATCATTGCGCTGCATTTGATGTCTAACCAGACACTACATGAAGTCAGCTCCTTTTACAGAGCAGGGGTCATGTTAGACATTTTGCCTGCCTGGTGAATTATTCAGTGTCATAGCTGATATTTAGGATTCATAATGCACCTAAAGTAATGCGTGTGCACCTCTACAGGTAAACGTTTGCCTGATAGCATGAACACAACACAGGCAAAAAAAATTATATAGATGTATTTTCAAGGAAAGTAACTCTTAATAGTAGGTGATACAGACTAACTGTGATATGCTGGTATCATCACTGGATATAGTGTGAAGTCGTGTCCTTGTCATGTTTCACTCATAACAGTAATAGGAGTCAGCAGGTGACGACATATCACATCTAAACCATCAGGCATATCATGTTCTCTACGGAGTCACAAGCATGTTCACTTTTTTATATTATCCAGTTCTTTTGTTGACAGCTTGAGGAAAGGAGCTTGAGTCTGTTTTAAGTTCTCCAAGAGCCAAAGATTACTTTATTTTTCACCACATATAAAGATGAACAGCGCTGGGCCCAATCCGCAGAAAGACCAAAGTAATTAAAGTACAATACATATTTATCTTCATGGTCACGCACTGACCGTACAATATGCTGGACTGAGGCACACGCCACGATCTAATTAGCCATTTGCTAATACTGTGGCCAGACCAGCCTCTGCACATTGGAATGTACTACAAAAGTGTGTGAGTGTTGTTCTCAGGTGTGTATCTAATTGCAACAAATTTACTGACAGAAGGCCTTGAGACTGCAGTTCTGCCTTTACATGAAATATCATAAAACTTACACAATACTGATGCACAAACTAACAAGTATATGTCTACTACGAGTCGGGACACAGTTAATAATCAGGAAATGGCTAATATAAATTTAAACACAGGTAATCAAAATAATTTAATTCTAACAAACACAACTCTTGTTTCTTTGTGTCTGTTCTCTCTCAGACCAAGAGTAGTTCCTCTACATAGCTTGGCTCAAACAGATGTCCTCATATTACCAAAGAGAAAACCTGTGTGGTAATCACTATTTCTACTGCCTCATTGTTTTGAAATACAAGCAGAAACATGAGTATCAGTTGATCAGATAGACTGATACAATCAGCAGCTTTAAGTACTGTTTTCCATACTATCTTGGCCATTGTATGTGTTTTTTGGACTTGTATGAACATTTTGTCTTTTGCCTTTAGAGTGTCAGCCAGTAATGGAAAAGGCCGCAAAATGGGCTTAGTGGAGTGGAGTTGGCCATAGTGGAGCCCATGGAAAAGGGGTATAAGTGTGTCAGTTTGTAAATGGTGAGCTGTTCAGTTGACCCAAGTACCCTGAAACAGATCCCCATAACAAGACAGCTGTGTTGCAGTAAATGAAAAATTGTTTTTTGTTTGATTTTATTTTTTTAAAATCAAAAAATAGTTAACTCATTGCATATATTACAGTTCCAGTAGTAATAAAAAAAATCTCCTCCCAGACCTGGACTAAAGCATCCGCCAGCTCCTGGACAGTCTGTGGTGCAACTTGACGTTGGTGGATGGAGCGAGACATGATGTCCCAGATGTGCTCAATCGGATTCAGGTCTGGGGAACGGGCAGGCCAGTCCATAGCTTCAATTTCTTCATCTTGCAGGAACTGCTGAAACACTCCAGCCACATGAGGTCCAGCATTGTCCTGCATTAGGAGGAACCCAGGGCCAACCGCACCAGCATATGGTCTCACAAGGGGTCTTAGGATCTCATTTCGGTACCTAATGGCAGTCAGGCTACCTCTGGCGAGCATATGCGGCCCTCCAAAGACATGCCACCCCACACCATTACTGACCCACTGCCAAACCAGTCATCCGGAAGGATGTTGCAGGCAGCAGATCGCTCTCCACGGTGTCTCCAGACTCTGTCATGTCTCTCACATGTGCTCAGTGTGAACCTGCTTTCATCTGTGAAGAGCACAGGGCGCCAGTGGCAAATTTGCCAATCCTGGTGTTCTCTGGCAAATGCCAAGCGTCCTGCACGGTGTTGGGCTGTGAGCACAACCCCCATTTGTGGACATCAGGCCCTCATACCATCCTCATGGAGTCGGTTTCTAACCGTTTGTGCAGACACATGCACATTTGTGGCCTGCTGGAGGTCATTTTGCAGGACTCTGGCAGTGCTCCTCTTGTTCCTCCATGCACAAAAGTGGAGGTAGCGGTCCTGCTGCTGGGTTGTTGCCCTCCTACGGCCTCCTCCACGTCTCCTGGTGTACTGGCCTGTCTCCTGGTAGCGCCTCCAGGTTCTGGACACTACGCTGACAGACACAGCAAACCTTCTAGCCACAGCTCGCACTGATGTCCCATCCTGGATGAGCTGCACTACCTGAGCCACTTGTGTGGGTTGTAGAGTCCGTCTCATGCTACCACGAGTGTGAAAGCACCACCAACATTCAAAAGTGACCAAAACATCAGCTAGAAAGCATAGGTACTGAGAAGTGGTCTGTGGTCCCCACCTGCAGAACCACTCCTTTATTGAGTGTGTCTTGCTAATCGCCAAAGATTTCCCCCTGTTGTCTATTCCATTTGCACAACAGCAGGTGAAATTGATTGTCAATCAGTGTTGCTTCCTAAGTGGACAGTTTGATTTCACAGAAGTTTGATTTACTTGGAGTTATATTGTGTTGTTTAAGTGTTCCCTTTATTTTTTTGAGCTGTGTAATAAAGCAAGGGTTCTCAAACTTTATGATCAAAGACCCAAACCAGATTTTTAGATAAGGTCAAAGGTCCGGAAAAAGTACTGTTGACCAAATCCCTTTCATTCAATTACCTTGCAACTTACAAACATCAGAATTGGCGGTTGTTGTCATCAGTATTTTATTATTTGAAGGTGCTCCAATTTTTGTATGCAAAGCATGAAGCAAAAAACACACGATAACATCAACATAGGTAAAGCTTACAAATACCAACAAACAGCCTGAGGATATTACAATTTACTTTGAAAAATGGCATGTCTGCCTTCAGTGAGCTGCCCTATGAAATTAGATTTTATTTTTATATAAATACAATGTTATATTTTCCTAAACATTGTCTTTATTTGTTGAATTCAACATTTTACAAAGTAAACACATTTTATACCCTCAAACCTAAGTAATCATGTGATTACTACTGTATATAACATTTCCAAAATACTATGGCCAAATAACATTTGCAGGACAGATTTTGTGAAGGCCCCCCTCCAGTACAAGAATTTGGCCCACCAGCACAGATGACTTTTTATATTTAATTGGGGCAAAATTATTACCAGAAAATTAGAATCTCCAAGGATGACTTTTAGTTACAATACAAAGTATTTGTCTTTTTTAGTAACCACACCTTTTGCATTCTTTTTCATTTCATAGTAAATAGGACCACATCAATCCAATAACTTACTAAAAAGCAGACTTTGGTGCTCCCATCCATCCATCTATCCGTTGTTTTCCAAGATTGGGTCACCTCTCCGTGGCCACACCCTCCAGTTCATTCTGCAGGATGCCAAGGCGCTCACAGGCCAGACCGGTTATGTAGTCCCTCCAACAAGTTCTGGGTCTTCCTTGGGTCTCCTTCCAGTGGGATGTCACCTGAAAACTTCCAAAGGGAGGCGTCCAGTAGGCATCCTGATCAGATGCCACCTCAGCTGACTCCTTTCGATGCAGGAGAAGCAGCAGCTTTACTCTTCACTCTGTCTTCAAGGCTGAGTCCAGCCACCCTATGGAGGAAGCTCATTTTGGCTGCTTGTATTAAGGTTCTAGATCCATATCCCAGGACTATTGGTGAAGGTCGGGAAGTAACCGGATTGGTAAAGCAAGAGTTTTGCTTTTTTTGGGGGGGCACCTAAATCTCCTTTTAACTAATTTATTAAACTTGGCTATATACAGCAAGCATCTTCAAAGAAAGAGTGACCCAAATCCTGTTCTTAGTGCTGAGAAGAGACTCAACTTTTTTAGTTGAGTCCAAAAGATTTTGCAAACTGTATGTGTTTCTTTTTTTTTTATTAAGGCAAATGTGCAAACTCCTTTTTAAAGTTGTGCATCTGCAATTATTTACCATCCCCTTCTTACAAAACAGACTAGTTTTTTAAATTAAACTATTGCATGCGTAGTTTATTGATGAGTAGTTAAGAAAAATCTACAATAGTAGATTATAATATTATAATACAGTAATAATATCGTTTTTTGTGATTTTAATAAAAATATATATATATATATATATATATATATATATATATATATATATATATATATAATATATATATATTTCTTTGGTGCTCAAATATCTTGAACTGACTTTTGACCATGTGAAAAGTTTGGACGCCCTGTATGGGGTAACCTGATTGTTTGAACAAATACACAAATGACCTACATTTACATTATTCAGTGTTTCTAAAATGTCAAATTCTGTCTAGATCCAGATCGACTTTGCTGTTCCGTCCAGCTCTGGATCCAGAGCTTAACTAAGAATAGAAGAGAATAGAATAAAATAGGAATATCCTCCCTATGTGTGTAGGATAAGTAGGATAATTTAAAAACATGTACAACATGTATTTGGGCATAAAAACAACAACAGACTATTTACAAGAAAGGTAAAATCTGCACAAATAACAGCACAGATGTGAAAACTTTGTGCATCTAGGATGCAGCAGTCTGTCACTGAAGGAACTCTCCAGTTTAGCAACAGCTTCATGCATGGGGTGGAAGACACTGTCCAACAGTCGTGTTATTTTATTCAGAGTTCTTCTGTCTCCCACCACCTGGACTGGGTCGAGGGGGCATCCTAGAACAGAGTTGGGCTTCCTGATGAGTCTATCTTACCACTTCGTCTCATCTCTAGATAAACTGCTGGTCAACAAACTACACTATAGATGATGGCTGACACAAATTCAAAAAAGATCATCAGGAGCACCCCTGAAATCCAAAACATCTCAGTTTCCTCAACAAAGACAGTCTACTCTGACCCTTTCTGTAAAGAGCATCAGTGTTGTGTCTCCAGTCTATTGTTCGGGTGAACACCCAGGTATTTAAAAGAGTCCACTATCTCAGTGTCATTTCCTTGGATGTTCACTGCTGTCGGCTGTAATAGATTTACAAAATTTCTTCGATCATTTGTCAATGCTAAAATTCCTAGAGTTTTGTGGATTTAAAATAAAATTCAGTTTGTCTAACTTCAAAAACAAGTCTGAAGATCACAACATAAAGGAACATCCTCTGTATGAAAAGCTAAGAGATAAGTGACACAAAAAAAAAGTACAAAAAATATGAAGTGAGAAGTGTAGCATTTTTCATTTTTACCTATTTGAGAGATGACATGGAAATAAAACAATAATTACCTTCAGGTTTACCTGGTTATTTTACTACAGTATAAGACACATAATAGATTATTTGAAATTGTTGAAATAGACATTTCCTAAAGTTTACAAAAATTAAACCATACCAAAACCATTCCAAAACTATTTCAAGAATTCTTTCAAATAATTAACTTTTAGAGAATTCTTTACAATGATTTTTGTTTCATTTTATTAAATTTTGTTCTTCTTCAGATTAGAAATTGTAATTTCTTGTCGTGCTCTGCGTTTCTGGACTGTATCTTTTGTTTACTTTTTTGTTCCACAGCTGTTAGTGATTCCATCTGATTACCTGTCACCCATTTTCATTGGTTCTCACTCCTCTCTCCCTCAGTATATATGTTTGGTTATTTTCATTGTTCCTCGCTTGGTCCTCCTGTTTACTTCCCTGCTGATTCCTGTTCCAAGTCATTGTTTAAACCTTTGGGAGACTCATGTAAGTTCATCTATTTTTGTTATTAAAGACTAAAGATTCTCAAATCCACTATGCTGCTGCCAAGCGTTTTTCTGCACTCTGGTTCTGTTCAACCTCACACTATAACAGTAGGACCGAGCCATGAAACTGACCGGGCAGAAAAACTAGTGCGATGATTTCAGCAGCAGGATGATGAATTAAGGCTTAGATACGGGGAGGATATTAAAAGAGCCCTCACCCATTCTGTTGGCCGAGATGGCTGAAGTATTTGGAGGTTCCGGGCTGGTTCTGGCTTCCCCTGGCTACAAGCCGAACCAGAGGTCCTCCACATTTGTCTCGTCTGCTCCAGTGCCTTCTTCCTCTCGCCGGAGACGATGCCGTCACCGTGATGCTCCTGTCCCGGTTCCTGAGGGTTGTGCCATCGCCTCCCCACCTCTTCCGGAGGGTTTGGTCACTGCCTCACTCTGTTCCCCTGCATCTCCGGCATCCTTTCTGGCTTCTAGTCTTCAGTTAGACCCGGTGCAGCTAACCCCAGCTCATCCAGTGGAACGCCCACACGATGCCTCTGCATTAACCTCCGCAGAGGGTCGGCTACCAACTTCCGCATCTGTCTCCACGGAGGGTCGGCTCCAAGCTCCGGATTCAGCAGCAGCTCACTCTGACGCTTCCGCATCAGTTTCCGCGGAGGGTCGGCTCCTTCTCCCCTCCTCAAACCAACGTCGTTGCCTGCCATCCAAGCAAGCAGCAGCCTCTGCCAAGCAGCCAATGCCAGCTGTGTCTAGGGATGAGCTCTCTGCATATGCGGCTAAGCTTCTGTGCCCCCCAGACCAGATAATGGAGGCAACCAGACGGGGTAGAATCCTTGCCGGCCTTTTATCTAGTCTGATGGATTCCAATGGTTCTCCTTGGCGGATGTTGGATGTATTAAATCAACTTAAGGACTGGCTGGAAAGATGGGGAGATTATTTTCCAGGCCCATTGACTATGGGGGTGATTGAGTGCTATTGCCAAGAAACCCTGAAGAAGATTGAGTCCCCTAAGCCAGAGCCCGCTGCAGTGTCCTCCGAGCCTCAGTATGCAGCAGAGTTTTCAAGGCCTCAGCTCGTGGCCACTTCCCCAGAGTTCCTAGAGGGGTCCAAGTACGGACAGCCTCTGATCCAAGTCCCAGAAGGGTCCGAGGACGGACAGCCTCTGATCCAAGTTCCTGAGGGGTTCGAGGGTGGACCACCTCTGATCCAGGTTCCAGAGTTCCCAGAGGGGTCAGAGGGTGGAATCGCCTTTGACCAAGATTCCATGTCCAACTGACCGTGTTCTAGGGCCGACTGACTGCGTTCCCGGGCTTACTGACTGCGTTCCAGGCTCGACAGACTGTGTTCCAGACCTTATTCCAGGCCCTATTAACTGTGTTCCAGGGCTGACCGACTGCGCTCCAGAGCTGACCTCTACGCTCTGCGGCCGACCTCCAGATCGCCGGCCCCGATGGTCCTCTACGCTCTGCGGCCGACCTCCAGATCGCTGGCCCCGAGGGTCCTCTACGCTTCGCGGCCGACCTCCAGATCGTCGGTCCCCAGGGTCTTATACGCTCCACGGCAGACTACTGGACCCCCTGCTCAGTCGCCGCAGGTCGCCGAGACTCCTGCTCTGCCGCCTGCCTCCTGTCAAGCCACATCGTGGGTTCTCCGGGTCACATCATCGACCGCCTGAGCGGCAACTCTTTCGTCGCAGACCACCTGATCGCTGGCTCCTGCGTTGCAGGCCCCCTGAACGCCAGCATCCTGACCAACAGTTCCCATATTATGGACATAATGAACTTTTAATTAGCTACCCAGTTGGACATTTGTTCCTGCTCTGGTCAGGTATATTTTGTTTTTGTTTTTTGCCTTTTTCCCTGGGTCCTTTCCGGACACCCTGGTCGGGCTGTTTTGTATTTTTTGTTTTTTGTTTCTTGCCCTGCGTCCTAGTTCCCCTCCACCCACCCTGGTCGTGTTGTTTTTGGTTTATCCCTTCTTTTGTTTATAAGGTCGTCTGGGATGCGACCTTGGGGGTGGGGGTAATGTTGTGCTGTGCCTTTCTGGAGTGTATCTTTTGTTTACTTTTTCGTTTATAGGTGTTTTTGTGTTGTTGTTATCAGTCACCTTCCCTCAGTTCCCCTTCATACTCGGTTCCACAGCTGTTAGTGATTCCATCTGATTACCTGTCATCCATTTTCCTTGGCTCTCACTCTTCTCTCCCTCATTATATATGTTTGGTTATTTTCATTGTTCCTCGCTCGGTCCTCCTGTTTACTTCCCTGCTGATTCCTGTTCTGATTCTCAAATCCACTACGCTGCTGCCAAGTGTTTTTCTGCACTCCGGTTCCGTTCAACCTCACACAATGACATTTCTTGCTTTCTTTAAACTCCAGTACCTTTTTTGTTGTATCAGTGTATCAGCCCGAGGTTCAGGTCCAGTGAGTATGATCTCACTCTGAATGAATTAGTAAATGTTAGAGTCTCTGGAAGTATCAAAATACATTACAAATGTTGCCTGAATTAAAATTCGCTGCTAACGAAAGACTTCTCTTCATTACTTTTTTTTCTTCTGTCATTCTCTCCTCAGCAGAGATTAAAAAGAGGAACATGTTAGCAAAGACTGCTTCCTCACCACTATGAAACAGGAAAAATGTCACACAGTCATAGCATTTAAATGCTTTTTCACAAACAAGCATTCAATTTTTTTTTCTCCTGCAATAAGAAGCAAAGTATACAGAGCTCCAGCAGATATTCTTACAAGTTTTATTACTCTAAATTGTAATGAACATAAGTCAAATATAACATGCAATGCAAGCCAATGCTGGCCTACATGTGGTAGTACAAAAACAGCCAGAGGTTTTCATCATACCTAAAGACAAAAACTTTAAGCATATTTGGAAAAGTAACCAGTTGTTGATGGTCATTTCAGATCAAAATTAAGCAATGGAAAAAAAAATGATTTTTTTCTTGTATAGAGGATTTAAATTAAATTGACTTTCTGGAAATTTAAAGAGTCCACATAACCGGAGTTGCCCTATGAAGTCTGTCTATTTCTTGTTTTAGAAACATTGTCTTTTCGCCAGGTTCAGTTGCCATGGTAACCAACCATTGGCCTTGCTTTCCTTTCTGTTTCAGGCTTTAACTTATGTATGTCTGGATGGAAGGTGTTTGAGCTGCTAGCCCACTAGTACATCCAGTAAAATTCAAACATGTTGCTATGGAGATGGCCATAAACAAAAAAAACCAAAGTCTCTTATTTGTGTGTATATAGTGTGTGTACTTGTACGTCTAAAGAATCCATTCTGTTATCCTGGGATGAAGATTAGCAGGAATAGGCAATATAGTTCTTTCCTACAGGTGAGGTGTAAGAAGAAAGATGACATTAACCCCTTTCGGATCCTAGTTCCATACTAAACACTTAACCACACACTCCACATCACAGATCTCATTGTTTTTTTCACATCCTTTAACTGGGCCTTGTGCACTTTCAGACCATTTAGTTGGTATTGCGGAACCAATTTGGCCTCCAATTTGTTGGAATATATCAGCACAAAAGTAACAGAACTACACCAAAATGCTGCCACTTTAAATGGCGTATTTCTAGAATCATCGCGCTAATTCACAACATGTTAAATCATACAGATTCCAAGTCAAGTACATACATTAAAAACTATGCTAGTTATCGAACAGTCCAGTGAAATTCAATTCAATATTCAAATTGGTTAAATAGTTTTCTATCTAAGGAAACCCAGCAGATTGCATCGAGTCAGTGATTGTAGCATTCATTCCTCCTGGATGAGCATGTAGCGACAGTGGACAGTCACTGGCGTTGACTTTGCAGCAATCCCTCATACTGAGCATACATTTAGTGACAGTGGAGAGGTAAAACTCCCTTTTAACAGGAAGAAACCTCCAGCAGAACCAGGCTCAGTGTGAGGGGCCATCTGCCACGACCGACTGGGGGTTAGAGAGAACAGAGCGGAGACACAAAATAACAGAAGCACTGATCCAGGAGTACTAGTAAAAGTAAAACGTTAAAAGCAGCAGTAGCTCCTTCAGTGGTTTCATCTAGGAGAGAAACAGTTTAGCAGATAAGCTCTGAGTCAATTTTCAAGTCAAGAGTATGAAGAAGAGCACACACAGTCATAGAAAAAGCTCAGCCAACAGTTATGTCTAGAAGACAATGCAGCATTCACTCCTCCTGGATGAGCATGTATCCGAGTGTGCGTCAGATTCTGCTGATCAAAATATTTCTCTAAACAGACACTGAAAATGGGAGCAGGATGTGGCTAACATACACAGACTCAGAGAGCTATGTCAAGCCTTAAAATACTAGTGTGTTTTTTGTTTATGACCAGCAGCTAAATTCCTACCAGCTGGATGTGAAATCTTTATGATGGTGGGCTGCATACCTAAACTAAAACGTGGAGTATTAAGAAAACCAGCACCCTTTAAGCACAACAGTTGTTTACCATGAGGACTGAACACCATGTGGTCCGTTTTACCAACATTATAGCTGAGTCACACTAATGCTGCTGGCTTGGTGTCAAGAGATCTGACAGGTGCTGCTCCAGTCCCAAATGTGGTTTAATCTCCTGACATCTAAAGAAATACACTACACCACAGATGTCCTGCTATAAGTGAAACACAATTTTGTTTCAGAGTACATTTTTGATATAAGAAATGACAATAATATTCTTTTTAATCTATATAGGCATTTCTTAAAGTTTTCCTGTTTTCATGTGTTGTTATCACACACCTAGATCCTCTACCCAGCCTGGTACTTCCAAAAAACATAAGACATGGTCAGACCTCGATCAGATAGAGGCCAATCAGCTAGAGTAAACAACTTCCTCCCAAACATGAGTCAACAAATAATCATTTGTATAAAAGTTAAGAAACACTTGGCAGATCTTGACTAGTCACTCAAGAGAACAGGAGGTAAGACTTGAGATCTAAAGAGATATATACATTTATTTTAT
Source organism: Crenichthys baileyi (assembly GCA_036173005.1). Lineage (NCBI taxonomy): Eukaryota > Metazoa > Chordata > Actinopteri > Cyprinodontiformes > Goodeidae > Crenichthys > Crenichthys baileyi. Next base: position 1,203,031 of record JAHHUM010001738.1, read on the forward strand.
AGAAGGATTTTAATTGTTACCTTCTTAATATGTTATACATATTAATGAGCTTTTCACTTTTTAATATGCAAATGGGAATAGGGTTGACATCTGCAATAACCTGGTTAACCTTTAATCTGCCATATGACAAAGGCACAAAATTAATTAACAGTTTTCATTCTATATATTTAAATGTGTTTTTTAGCTTTCTTTAGCGTCCAAACTTTCCAAATCAAGCTCCAAGCTAAGTTTTCCTAAATAAAAAATTGATTTTGTTAGTGAAACATGAACTCGGTATTGCTTGATCTTGTGCAAACTATTACTTGTAAAATGTTCCTCTGATGAGGTTAGATGTTTGAAGCAAGAGTAAAATTCTTAGGCGTAATTTTCTGAAACATTTCTTAAACAACAAATGGGACCTGTTAGAGAAAACACAGGCTGAGAGGTTCAGTTTGTCAAAACAAAATTACTTCATATACGTTTAATCTGTGGTGCAAACTAATCGTTTTATTGAGGCACCATACACAGGTACACCTAAAAAAATTAGAATTTAAACAAAAAGTGTTGCACTGATGCAGTAATTCATGCAAAAGGAGCCCCAACCAAGTACTGCGTGCAGAAAAATAAACAGACTTTTCAGAAGCCTGACATTTCTGTTTGAAATGTTTTTTAAATTTTTTTATTGATCTTATGTAATATTCAGATTTTTTGAAATACTGAATTTGGGTTTTCATTATCACATTTGTAACTAACCGTTAACGTTCCAATTACTATCCCATTAGTGTAGATAGTAGAGGGTAGGTAGTTGGGGTTATTTGCCCTTGGAAAGTCAAACCAAATAATACCGAGCAGCAGACATACACTAAAAGCTAAACTAGTAACTGCTGAGTCAGTAGAACTCACTCACAAAATTAATAGTAATCAATAGTAACTCAGCAGTCAATCACTAGTCACTCAGTAGTTAATCACTAGTAATCCAGCAGTCACTCTCTAGTCACTTAGCAGTCAGTCACTAGTCAATGAGTCACTCAGCAGTCAATCACTAGTCACTCAGCAGTCACTGTCAATTAGTCACTCAGCACTAACTCACCGGTCTCTGAGTAGTCACTAAGCAGTCACTGACTAGTCACTCACTAGTGACGCAGCAGTCAATTATTAATCACTCATCAGTCACTAGTCAATTAGTCACTCAGCACTAACTCAGCAGACTCTGACCAGTCACTGACTACTTATTCACTAGTCACTTACTAGTCACTCAGCAGTCAATCAGCAGTTATTCCACAGCAACCCAGCAGTCACTAATCAATTTGTATCTCAGCAGTCACTCTGCAGTAACTCAGCAGTCTCTGACTACTCAATTAGCAGTCACTGACTAGTCACTCACTTGTCACTCAGAAGTCACTCAGCAGTAACTCAGCAGTCTCTGACTAGTCACTTAGCAGTCACTTACTAGTGACTCAAGTTCGTTCCCACAGACACAGCTTTGCGGCTTATTCTATGTGTATGCCACAGTATTCTTTTTATTATTTTAACAATATTCTTAGTACCCTATTAAGACAGTATCTTGCTCACGGCCAAAACAGAATAGACTAAAAATAATCCAAAATTGAAAATCTCATAACAATAAACAACTCAGGTTAAAAAGAAAATGAAAACAAATGTGGCTTATTGAACATAAGATCTCTCTCATCAAAGACTATTTATTTTGTCTCACAAAAACCTGGATGCAGCAAGAGGATTAAGTTACTATAATTGAGTCAGCTACTTCTAATTGTTCAAATTTTCACATACCACGAAATACTGGGCTAGGAGGAGTAGCAACCATCTATTTTGTCGATTTATTGATTAGTCCCAGACCAATTAATAGCTGTAACGTTTTTGAATATTTAATCCTTAGTTTTCCTCATCCAAATTGTAAAGCACTAAAATCACGTTTGTTTGTTGTTTTGTACTGTACACCAGGCCCTTACTCTCAATTTTTAGATCAGTTCTCAGACTTCTTATCTGATTTAGTGTTAAATACAGATAAGATGACTAATGCGTAGGATTTTAAGATTCATGTTGACACTGAAAGTGATAGCAAAAATATGTTCTTTAATGCTATCTTAGACTCAGTTGGCTTTGCTCAAAACATCAGCAAACCTACCCATCTTTGTCTTCATTCTCTGGACCATGTGCCAACATATGGCATTGAGTGTAAGGAAATAACAATATTTCCTCATAAACCTGTCTGACCTTTTTTAATAACCTTTAAATTTCATTTATCTGAGTGCCCCAAACCTGAAAGGAAATATATATATAAATAGTCATCATTATCAGACAATGCTGTAACAATCTTTAAAGAATCTGTTACATTTTTATTTTACTCATTATCACAGAAAAACACAGTGAAGGGCATTCATTTTGTTTCTTCCCTTTCACAAATTGGTTCTCTTGTTCCGCTATTACTTCCTCATTGCATGGTGCATTGGGCATTACAGACTGAGTCCTGGGTTAATTCAGAGCTGCATACTTTAAAGCAAAATGTTAGAAAATTGGAGAGAAAATGGTGATCTACACACCTTGAAGACTTCTACTTAATCTGGAAAAGTAGTCTACTGTTGTATAAAAAGAATAATCCTAGGTTTCTTTGTAGTACAGTTGCTAAACTTACACAGAGTCATAGCTCTGTTGAGACATCCATTCCCTTAGCTCTTAGCAGTAATGACTTTATGGGATTAAATACAATTTTAATTCTTTTAAAAATAAAATGATTGGCATACTCCCGAATATGATTACTGTATCCTCAGTAAGTGAGAGGGGATTGGAGTTAACTTCAGAAACTGATCGTGTTTCGATTGTTTTGATCCAGTGGAGCTTCCCGAGTTATCAAAAATAATAGCTTCATCTAAACCTTCAACTTGTATGTTAGACCCAATCCCAACTTTGATTACCACCCCCATTTTAGATATGATTAACCTGTCCTTAGTAAATTGATATGTAATCTTCCGTTCTTATCTAAAATTCTTGAGAAAATAGTTGCTAATCAAGTGTTTGAGCATTTATACAGCAATAATCTGTTTGAAGAGTTTCAGTCAGGTTTCAGAGCTCATGAGAGCACTGAAAGAGCTCTGCTGAAAGTCACTATTGATATTCTCCTGGCCTCAGATAATGTACTTTTGTCTGTACTTGTTTTGTTAGATGTCAGTGCTGCATTTGATCCCAAAACTGTTATGATTTGGGGTTGTTTGGTTTCTGGTTTTTCCTTATATGTTTCTCACAGTTAAGTTTTGAATTACGCTTCTGTTTTTTATTTTCCTGGGCATGCTTTAGTTTCTTTTAGTTTCTTTAGTTGTCTTCTAGTTCATGTTTTGTCAAGTTAGGTTTTTGGATCTGGTTATGCTTTAGTTTCATGTTTTTCCAGTTATGTTTCTATTAGTTTGTATCCTTGAATTTCTGTTTTGCTCCTGTCACGTTGTGTTCTATCTGTCAATTAACTTTATTCGTTCACCTGCACTAAGCTAATCTGTCTCCTTGCTTCACCTGGTTCACACTCCATAAATACACACCTGTTCAGTTACACATCGCGGAAACATTTTCAGATTATGTCACCTGTGCTTCGGATCATGCCACGTTGTGTTACGGATCATGCTTTGCCTGTCTTGCCTGCCCGTTTATTGTTTTGTTCCTGCCTCCTCTTTTAAGTGAGTTTTTGTTTTTCCACTATTAAATCTTTTTCACCGCCATGCTGCCTGTTGTCTGCATTCCGGGGTCCTACGCTGCACTAACCTTGACAAAAAATTCTGTAAGAAAGGCTGAAACATGCTGTATGAATCAGAGAAACAGTACTAGGCTGGTTTAAATCGTATTTGTCTGGCAGATTCCAGTTTGTTCATGTAAATGATAAATAATTTTCAAACTCTGGGGTTAATTGTGGAGTACCACAGGGTTCAGTGCTTGGTCCAATTCTCTTTACAGTAAATATGCTTCCAATAGGTAAAATTATCAGGCAGCATAGAATAAATTTTCACTGTTACGCTGATGATACTCAGCTTTACTTATCCATAAATCCTGATGAGCCCAACCAGTTAGATAGACTACAAGCATGTCTTGAAGACATAAAAAGTTGGATGTCTTTAAATTTTCTGCTTCTATATTCAGACAAGACAGACATCCTGAAAAAGAAACTGCCTAGTCAATGAATTAATGTGTACCTTCTTAAAATGACCTCAGGTAATAAAGTAAAAACCTTGCTGTTATGTTTGACCAGGACCTGTCATTCAAATCCCATATTAAAATGTTTTTTTTCACCTATGGAACATTGCCAAAATGAAAAATATCCTATCCAGGAGTCACGCTGAAAAAGTAGAACATACATTAGTTTCTCCAAGGCTGGACTATTGTAATTATTTACTATCATGATGTCCACAAAATGCAGTTAAAGCCTTCTGCTAATCCAAAATGCTGCAGCAAGAGTTCTGATGAAAATTAAAGAGAGATCATATTTCTCCTATTTAAGCTTCCCTTCAGGGGCTACCTGTTAAATCCAGAATAAAATTATCCTTCTCACATTTAAAGCCCTCAATGATCTAGCTCCATCATACATCAGAGATCTGATTGTTGCATATGTTCCTAACAGAGCACTTTGTTCTCAGACTGCAAGTCTCTGAAAGTAGAATGGGAGGCAGATCTTTTAGTCATCAGGCTTCTCTCCTGTGGAACCAGCTCCCAGTTTTAGTCCGTGAGGCAGACACCCTGTCTACTTTTAAGGCTAGACTTAAAACTTTCCTTTTTGATAAAGCTTATAGTTAGAGTGGCTTAGGTTATCCTGAGCTATCTCTGTAGTTATGCTGCTATAGGCTTAGACTGCTGGAGGACATAATGACCACTTTCCCTCACTCTGCTACAATCTCATACTACTCTCCAATTTTGCATTATTTCAGCTTTTAACTTTACGTTCTCTCTCTGTTTTTTTTCTGTTCCTAGCAGCTACCTGGCCTGCCTCTGTGTTTAGCTGTGACACCTTCTTGGAGGGGGTCATCGGCATAGCTGCTGCTGTCAATAACTTAATGCTCACCTTCTACAGATAATACACTTTGTCCTGTCTTTCAGTGTTTAACCCTGTATGTGCTCTCATTCACACTCAAGACTTGAAAACTGTCTCAGAGTTCATCTGCTTAGCAGTCTTTCTCTTCTAGATGAAGTCACTAATGTCACGGTGTGGTTTTGTGTTGGACCAGCGCGCAGACAAGAGCTTGGGAAGCGCATTATAGATCCAGAGCTTTTTTCAGACTTCACAAAACGTAACAAAAAACACTGCAGGTACTGACCAGGGTCGAGATCCAAACACTCACAAAACAGACACTGCAGGAACATGGAAACACATGGCATGGACAAGGGTAGAGTTGTAACCCAAGGAACCCACAAAACATAATGAAACAAACCAACTAATATGCAGAGAGAGAACAAAGGCAGGTAATCAAGGACAGGTGAGGCAAGGAGGCAGGAAGCCAGAGTGAACAGGTGAACCTAATACAACTAATTAACAACACAACGAGCAGACCTAAAACAAAACTATAAAAAAAGATAAATAAAACATAAGAATCAAGAATAAACATGAACTAAAGGAAACTGAGAAATTTGAGGGAACACAACAACCTAAGGCCTAAACACTTAACAAAATAGGAACCAAAAGGGAACCCTGACTAAAAAGTAAACAAACCTAAACAAACACTGACTGAACCAAACTGAGGATGAAGCAGAGGAAACGAGGACTAGGATAAAAGTAAACAATAACTAAAGCTAACCTGTAAAGGAGGAACTAGAGAACAAAGATAAACTAGACGAACAAGGCTAAGGGGGACCGGAGAACTAATAATAACAATAATAATAATGAAACCATTCTAAGAACAGGAAAGCAACGCCAAGGGAACAAAGGGTGAGAGGAGAACACACTGGGAGGCAGAAGAAAACCAGAACTGTAGGAAAAACAGAAAACATGAATACAAAACCATAAACAAGAAACCTCTAGTTAACAGTAAACAAAACAAAACACAAAGTCCAAAATGTCACATCCTGACAACTAAAGAAGCTAATACTGTTAATGTTTTACTTTTCCCCCATAGAAAGTACTCATAGGTCAGTGCTTCTATGTTCTTTTTGTATATCTGCTCTGTACTCCCAGTCGGTCACGGAGATGGCCGCTCACACTGAGTCTGTTTCTTCTGTAGGTTCTTCCTGTTAAAAGGGAGTTTTTCCTCTCCACTGTTGCTACATGCGTGCTAAGTATGAGGGATTGCTGCAAAGTCAATGCAAGTGACTGTCCACTATCTCTAGATGCTCATCCAGGAGGAGTGAATGCTGCAAGTCACTGACTCGATGCAATCTGCTGTGTTTCCTTAGATAGAAAACCTTTTAACCAATTTGAATAATAAACTGAATCTGACTGCACTGTTTGATAGTTAGGATTAATGGGAATATACAGGGGTTGGACAATGAAACTGAAACACCTGTCATTGTAGTGTGGGAGGTTTCATGGCTAAATTGGACCAGCCTGGTAGCCAGTCTTCATTGATTGCACATTGCACCAGTAAGAGCAGAGTGTGAAGGTTCAATTAGCAGGGTAAGAGCCCAGTTTTGCTCAAAACATTGAAATGCACACAACATTATGGGTGACATACCAGAGTTCAAAAGAGGACAAATTGTTGGTGCACGTCTTGTCAGCGCATCTGTGACCAAGACAGCAAGTCTTTGTGATGTATCAAGAGCCACGGTATCCAGGGTACTGTCAGCGTACCACCAAGAAGGACGAACCACATCCAACAGGATTAACTGTGGACGCAAGAGGAAGCTGTCTGAAAGGGATTTTCGGGTGCTAACCCGGATTGTATCCAAAAAACATAAAACCACGGCTGTCCAAATCACGGCAGAATTAAATGTGCACCTCAACTCTCCTGTTTCCACCAGAACTGTCCGTCGGGAGCTCCACAGGGTCAATATACACGGCTTGGCTGCTATAGCCAAACCTTTGGTCACTCATGCCAATGCCAAACGTCGATTTCAATGGTGCAAGGAGCGCAAATCTTGAGCTGTGGACAATGTGAAACATGTATTGTTCTCTGATGAGTCCACCTTTACTGTTTTCCCCACATCTGGGAGAGTTACGGTGTGGAGAACTCCAAAGAAGCGTACCACCCAGACTGTTGCATGCCCAGAGTGAACCATGGGGGTGGATCAGTGATGATTTGGACTGCCATATCATGGCAGTCCCTTGGCCCAATACTTGTGCTAGATGGGCGTGTCACTGCCAAGGACTACCGAACCATTCTTGAGGACCATGTGCATCCAATGGTTCAAACATTGTATCCTGAAGGTGGTGCCGTGTATCAGGATGACAATGCACCAATGCACACAGCTAGACTGGTGAAAGATTGGTTTGATGAACATGAAAGTGAAGTTGAACATCTCCCATGGCCTGCACAGTCACCAGGTCTAAATATTATTGAGCCACTTTGGGGTGTTTTGGAGGAGCGAGTCAGGAAACGTTTTCCTCCACCAGTATCACGTAGTGACCTGGCCACTATCCTGCAAGAAGAATGGGTTAAAATCCCTCTGACCACTGTGCAGGACTTGTATATGTCATTCCCAAGACGAATTGACGCTGTATTGGCCGCAAAAGGAGGCCCTACACCATACTAATAAATTATTGTGGTCTAAAACCAGGTGTTTCAGTTTCATTGTCCAACCCCTGTATGTACCTAACTTGAAATCTGTATGATTCAATTGAATTGACTTTGTACAGTCCCTTGAGATGACGTGTGTTTAATTGGCGCCATATAAATAAAACTGATTTGTATTGAATTTAATTATTGTTTGTAAATTGCTAAGTTGTATATTGTTGTTCATGTCAATAAGAATTTGTTCTTAATAACTTACGTGGTTAAATAAAGGATAAATTAAAAAAATGATCATCTCCACAGTGACAAATATAAGTCACAAATTATTTATGAATGTTGACTATGCAAGTAATATTTGCTGTCCCAGTGGAAGGTATATTTATTGGTGCATTCTTTGATTGTTCTGATATTTAAACAATTGAGGATCCAATTTGAATTTGAAAGCTTGTAAAATGAGAATTTATCTCACTCTTGAGAATTAAAAATGCAACTTTTTTATTTTTCTATATTCACCTTTATTGAAAGTTTCTTTGGCCCATAATCTTCATGTACTGATGTGCTTGCAGCTACCTGTTGTTATATGTTATTATGTAGTATCTTATGTAATGTGTAATGCTATCTTTTTAATTTACTTTTCTGTTGTCTTCTCACAGTGTCATAACAATGGCATCACCTTTTCTTTCCTGTCTTCGCCTCTGTATGATCATACCAGCCTTTGCATTACCACGTACTGAGCCACCTCTGGTCCGTGATCATCCCTTTGTGGCCATATGGAATGCCCCCACTGACCAATGCAAACAGCTTGAAATTCCACTGGATACCACTGCCTTCCAGGCAGTGACTACACCTTCAGCTGTGCCAGGTCAATTTCTTACCATCTTTTATGAAGATCGCCTCGGCATTTACCCAAAGGTTGACATAATCAAGCACAAGATCTACAAAGGTGGTATCCCCCAAAACGGCAACTTGACAGAACATCTTGCTAAGGCCAAAAGTACAATAGATCACTATATCTCCCAAGATTCCTCTCCTGGGCTGGCTGTGATTGACTGGGAGTCTTGGCGTCCTCTGTGGGACCAAAACTGGGGATCAAAGCGTATTTATCAGAAGTTGTCTATTACTCACGCTTTGCAGCTGGCTCCATTTTTGTCAACAAAGCAAATTTCCCAAATGGCTAAGAGCCAGTTTGAGCAAGCTGGGCGACGCTTCATGGAAAAAACTATTAGCATTGGCATTGGCAAGAGACCAAGCCGCCGCTGGGGATTTTATCTGTTTCCTGACTGTTTCAACTATGGATGGGACAAGCCAGAATACACAGGGGAGTGCTCCACTAAAACTCAGAAGCAAAACAACAAGCTGCTGTGGCTGTGGGAACGAAGCACCGCTCTTTTCCCCTCTGTCTACCTCCACATGTCTCTGAGAAACTCACCCCGGGCTGCGCTTTATGTCCGCAATCGTGTCCAGGAGGCACTGAGGGTGGCGGCACTTCCAAAACGCTCCTATACTGTGCCTGTCTATGTCTACTCTAGACCCCTGTACCGGGATCAGACCGAAAAGTTTCAGACTCAGGTGATTACTTTCTTAACATTATTTCTATAATGTTCAGATTCTCTTTTAAATGCAAATATTCTTTTAGAACAGGATCTGATATTCCTCTGGGATTAGGGTTAAAGTTTTCAGCACTATTATACTAATAACATCAGAAGTGAAAAGCAAATTAAAGCTTTTCTTTTATATATAGAACATCTTAGGATGCCCTCCACAGTATTGGTCCCTTTGGACCAATACCCTTAGAATTAATTAATCTTTTATAGCAGTAACATAATCTCACACTGACAATTTTAGAAAAATACTATTTTAGAATTTTAGAAGGTTTATTCAGAGGGGAGAAATAAAACAAGTTGTGTCTACACAAAACAGGCAACTTATTTGCCTTATTCTTTTAACTAGGGCTACACAATATGAGAAACTCATGCAATTGGTGCATTTGTGATGAAGACATCAGTTGCTATAAATCCACATTCTTCTTTCAGCATTCTGTGACCTTTAGCATCACGGATTCTAATCTGTGTGAAGTGTGGACATCTGTTGCAGTGAGACTTCTTTCAATATGATGAATATGTTTTTGATATATGTTTAATATTTTCATAAAAAAAACTCTGTATTCTAACACTTTGACGGTATTGGCCAAAAATGGTTGCATTTCCAACAGTCCTTTGTGACATTAATATTACACACGCTGTTATGATGAAGGCATAGTAGCGAAATATATTGAGGAGCCCTTCCTATAACCCATGATATTTTGTGTAAATAGTGTTCACTGCTTCCAGACCAGCATTTTTACATCAAAACAGAAATTCTCTCTCTCAACAAGAGCGGGTTAAAACATGCCAGAACATCAACGTTTACACTTTAACCTGGATAATATAATCTTAAGTGTACCTTCATCTTTCAAATTGGGACGACGGCCTGAAGAAATGGGCTCTGGTTCTGTATTGGCTGCCCGTGGACTAATTTAATATTAATTTTCTGTGCTTGCTTAGAGCACATTATTGTGTATCTGACTGTTTTTAAGTAAGTTTTCTACTGCACGTTGAGAACGCTGTAAAGGATGGGAATACTGTGATGTTATACACTAATGAATTATTGCTGATCAAAAACCATAACTACGTTGTTCAGTATCTAACCCACTCCCAGCAGAGCTGTTAATCCTTTCAACAGCTTACTATTCCTCTCTGATGGTCAGTCGTAGATGAACCTCAATGTGGGGTAATGATTTCCCTCTGGGGGAAAAATCAACATTTTGGCCTCTCTGTCTCTCCAACTCCTGCCTCGCGACCAGTCAATCAGCCACACTTTATGACATCACCCCCATGTTCCTGATGGTGGTTTGTAAATTAGTCTCTATCTTCTATCCCTTATACTGAAAAGGAGCTGCTGCACATGTATAACTTATAACAAACGTCTATGGGACAACCAATCAGACAACATCCTTAAACAAAGCCAAACAAAACCCTGTTATCATGTCAAAGTGCCTGGAAGAAGCTACTCTAAAAATGTTTTACTTGTTACCTGTTGTTTTTGCTCTTTCAGGCAGATCTTGTTAACACTGTTGGAGAGTCTGCAGCTCTTGGTGCTTCTGGAGTTGTTATATGGGGAGGTACTAGGGACTACAAAAGCAAGGTAACTCTAGGCTAATTTCATTAAAATTAATCTGTAAAATTCAACTGCCAGCATACATAATGAATAATTGTCATTTGCCTGAGTGAAGGAGATATTCTTCCCCTCATCTCTAAAGCAGAGGGAAAAAGATGTGCCACTGAAGGTTTCTGTGTTTGTTTTAAGACATGATTACAAACACTCTGTTGAAATATCTTAACAGGAACACAGATGACCAGGCTTTAATCAGCAATAATCTGAATGTCTTCATTTCCTCTTGTGTAGAGAAAAGACACTGAGGTTTTCTTATCTCTGTTAACAGATATGTGAAACAGCCAGCAACATTATTTATGTGGTTTGTAATGTAGTTTGAAAATGTATTTATTAGGGTGGTCGTCTCTGAAAGTTTGTGTTTTCGCAAAGACCAAGAAATCCTCAGCATTTAAGCAATTTTAATGTTTTACATTGGCTGTTTAAATGCAATGAATATTTTTACTTTTGCAAATTGCAGTTGGCAATGGTTTGATAAAAAAAGCAAATAAAGAGCGTAAGAGGGGGCAGCCCTGTCTTGTCCTTTTTTTAAAATTCATTCTTTGAGAAATCCAGTTATTTGTTTTCACACACACATCGGTTGAGCTAAACAATATTCTGATCGATGACAGAAAATTGTGTCCAATTTTTTGCAAAAATACAATCCAGTGCAGCTGTACATTTCCTAAGGAATTGTTGTTGTATGTGGAACACTTTGCTCTAGTTTTTACCATGCCATTTACAGGTACTGGTCACTTTCCCATTTCAGTCCTTTGCAGTTCTGGTCATTCTGTCCCCAACATTTTCTGATAAAAGTGTGGCCATCTACCACAGGATGTTTCATGCTGACTGTCCATTGGTTCTATATTCATGTCAAAGTCAGCTTTTTATGATCATTTGTTTGCATAATTTCTGAAAATACTGAAGAACAATGAAGAAAAACTGTTGAGAATGAGATTATTTGTTTACAGGTATGAAATGGATGCAGGGAGGGATAAAATATCAGGGCAAAGGTACAAAATCGAGTTATGAATTGTACAGGGACAAGTAGACCCCTATTACATTTGTAATGTCAGTAAAAATTTTAAATAAAATCTTTACCAAAATAAAAAAAAACATTTTCTGAATATTTATGATTTAATACAAATATTTAATCCAAAGCCACAGTAAAAATGTGCACACTGACCCTCAAATTTCTTTCCAACCTTTAGGCTGCCTGCCAGTCTCTGTCTGAGTACCTGTCCTCCACGTTAAGCCCATATATTGCCAATGTGACTGCGGCTGCAATGCTCTGCAGTGAGGTGCTGTGTCAGGGCAATGGCCGCTGTGTGAGGAAGAACTACAACAACTCTCACTACCTACACCTGAACCCCACCTCGTTCCGCATCCTGAAGGCTAGCGGGAAGTACGTTGCTGTCGGTCTCCCAACTGCCAGCGACCTTAACGACTGGGTGAAAAAGTTCACCTGTCAATGCTACGCTGGGTGGAGCTGCTCTCCTAAGCTGCAGATTCCAACTGAAGTTCAACTTATAAGGGTGTAAATTGTGAGGGGAGTAAATAAATGCCCCTTTCTGCCTCTCAAATCTGGATTTGTAATCATTCCTGTAATGAAAATATCTCACATAAACATTGTGTTTTTGCTCACAAAATAAAGATATGAGCCAAGATAATAAATTCATGTTTTCCTGCATATTGATTTGTCCCTCTTTCACACAGTAATGCATTGCACTGTCTGTTGAAATGTAATGAGCACACTTACTTTTTTATTTCAGCTAACCTCTACAGCACTAATTCAAAGTACATTTAATCTCAAGACACTTTAAAACAAAAAACTGTTCCAGTAGTTATTTACTCACATCAACACAACAAAACTGACAGATTCTAATTTCATTAAATGCAGTCCAACTCACTCTTATTATAATACAATGCATTTAAATTCAGTTAATTATGTCAAATGATAAAGAAGTTATCTGTCTTTCCCTTCCTCTGACCAAGCATGTGGCAACAGGGAAAAGAATGTGCAGCCTTCGGCATGACTGACGGGGCTTTAGAAGGACAAAAACCAGGCACAGTAAAAATTGTAAAAATACCGAATCACTGGTCCAGGAACACTGTCTGTGTACATTTCTACTCTGTGAGTTAATGGCAGCAGTAGCTCCTTCAGTGGCTTCATTCAGGAGAGAAACACAGTTAAACAGAGGAGTGCTGAGCCTTAAATGCTGCCTATGGGGTGAAAGAGAGAGAGTACATAGAGTTTGTTACAGCAGTAGCTCCTACAATGGATTTGTTAAGGAAAGATAGAAGGTTAGGCAGAATGACAAGATACATGGTATCTTGGGCATGAATTTCAACTTTCTGATTTTCTGTAATTCTAACAGGTTTAGTATTATACATGCGGGCTCAAATACATACAGAAATCACCACGAATATTTTGTTAAGGGTTATTTTGAAGGTGAACCATGACAGCTTTCTGCAATAATGAACAAGCAGCAGCCCCCAGCACTCTATCCATTGTCAATATCTGTTTATCTGTTCCTGTCTCCAGTGATCATTGGCGAGAGGTGGGTACACCCTTGACAGGTCACTGTCAATGGGTATACAATGACAGAGTCAGTGACAGGGCAACACAGGGATGAACATGACAAACAACCATGCACACACACCTAAGGGCAATTTCAGAAGAACCAATTATCGTAACATGCATATTTTTGGACTGTTGGTGGAAGCTGGAGTACCTGGGAAGAAACCACACATGCACGGGGTGAACATGTACACTCTATGCAAAAAGACAGCTGGCTTTGATTTAAATGCATGTGTCATGTTGTTCAGAGCAGGACCCAAGAGCAGGAATACTGAAACAGAGTTATTTGATAATAAAATAGAAAAACTTACAGGTGTGACAGCACAAGCAGAAGAAAGCACACAGCATAGGCAGGAAAACAGCAAGACTAATGGAGGAACGGAGTCTGAGGCAGTACAACGGAAGAATCCAGCGAGGAACCAAATTCAGCAGGAGAGCTAAGAGGAAATGTGGAGCCTCTGAGTCAGAGTGAAGGCAGAGAAGCTGAGGGAGGGAGACTAATTAATAGAGCTGAACAAAAACACAAAGAAAAACCTTCAAACCAAGTGAACAAATCTGAGCTCAAACAGAAATAATTTCAAAAAAGTATAAGACACAGAACTCAAATCTAAGAAACTAAATACAAAGGAATGAACCAATAATGTATTAGAGAACACAAGCAACAGGGATATAAAGAAAACAGAGGCACAAAGTAACATCAAACACCTAAGGATAAAGCTGGGTTTGGGGGTGGGCAGCTTCCATTGCAGCCCGTGCTTGGGCTGCACTCTGACTGGCTCTTGACTTGCTTGACCCATGTGAACTTGACGTTTTAGCTGATCCACAATCTGATCTAACCTCCATCTGGGAAATGGGGGGAGTGTCAACAACACTGGACATTTTAGCAGGTCACAGGTGTAGTACTTGATGTATCAATGGATCTTTTCACTCTTCTGCCCTGAGCTATGTGTCACTACATAAGCTAGGCAACGAGCTAAACAAATGGTCCAAGAGTCCGAAGAGCTTTTAAACTGTTCACTCGAACCACATTTTGTGGAACTGAAAGAAATTACAAAGAAACAAACATATATATCAACCCATATGGCTTTCATTCTTGGAAATATTTCTTTCATTTGTGCAGAGTTAACCAACATTCTCACTAGCGTCCTAGCTTAAAACTATGTCATTAAAGTTAAATGAAAGTAACTACTTGAGTTATATGTAAATTAGTAACTCAGTTTCTCAACATCATTAGCTTGCTAGCTATTAGCCACCCAACTTGACCTAGCGTTACATTCTTTCATGTACTCAAACTTACCTAAAAAAAACCCACTTACAGATCATCCTGTATCAAACACGCACAACGAAAAGCACGACTAGCATGTTTCACTGTCTCCCTCCATGTGCACACTGACAGAAAAAAGTACCTGACAATGATAACTCATGCGGCCACTAGTTGGGGGTGTTTTAACACAAAACCAGAGCATTACTCACCACAAACTTAGGGACAGAAAAGCCGTTGTACAGGGGTTGGACAATGAAACTGAAACACCTGTCATTGTAGTGTGGGAGGTTTCATGGCTAAATTGGACCAGCCTGGTAGCCAGTCTTCATTGATTGCACATTGCACCAGTAAGAGCAGAGTGTGAAGGTTTAAGTAGCAGGGTAAGAGCACAGTTTTGCTCAAAATATTGAAATGCACACAACATTATGGGTGACATACCAGAGTTCAAAAGAGGACAAATTGTTGGTGCACGTCTTGCTGGCGCATCTGTGACCAAGACAGCAAGTCTTTGTGATGTATCAAGAGCCACGGTATCCAGGGTAATGTCAGCATACCACCAAGAAGGACGAACCACATCCAACAGGATTAACTGTGGACGCAAGAGGAAGCTGTCTGAAAGGGATGTTCGGGTGCTAACCCGGATTGTGTCCAAAAAACATAAAACCACGGCCAATGTGAAACAGGTATTGTTCTCTGATGAGTCCACCTTTACTGTTTTCCCCACATCCGGGAGAGTTACGGTGTGGAGAAGCCCCAAAGAAGCGTACCACCCAGACTGTTGCATGCCCAGAGTGAAGCATGGGGGTGGATCAGTGATTGTTTGGGCTGCCATATCATGCAATTCCCTTGGCCCAATACTTGTGCTAGATGGGCGCGTCACTGCCAAGGACTACCGAACCATTCTTGAGGACCATGTGCATCCAGTGTTTCAAACATTGTATCCTGAAGGCAGTGCCGTGTATCAGGATGACAATGCACCAATACACACAGCAAGACTGGCGAAAGATTGGTTTGATGAATATGAAAGTGAAGTTGAACATCTCCCATGGCCTGCACAGTCACCAGATCTAAATATTATTGAGCCACTTTGGGTGTTTTGGAGGAGCGAGTCAGGAAACGTTTTTCTCCACCAGTATCACGTAGTGACCTGGCCACTATCCTGCAAGAAGAATGGCTTAAAATCCCTCTGACCACTGTGCAGGACTTGTATATGTCATTCCCAAGACGAATTGACGCTGAATTGGCCGCAAAAGGAGGCCCTACACCATACTAATAAATTATTGTGATCTAAAACCAGGTGTTTCAGTTTCATTGTCCAACCCCTGTAGATACTGATGGCTGTGGGCAGGAGGGATCTCCTGTGGCGCTCTGTCTCACAGCAGATCTGAAGAAGCCTCTGACTGAAGACAGTCTGTGGTTGTAAAACAGTCTCATGAAGAGGATGCTCAGGGTTCTCCATAATGTTCTTCATTTTATGAAGAATCATTCTTTGCGAAATGACCTCCAGAGGATATCATTATTGAAATAGTCATAACTCCTTCTCATGTGTGTCTCATTTGTTCAGCTGTGCATGATCACATTAAAACCCCAAACCGAGATTTCATTCTGTAACACTGAATTATGTTGTTTTATGTGTGAAATGACTCATTAAACGTGCGACACACCTTTTCTTAAAATTGTTAAACGTGATAAAGAAATTTTTCATCTCAAGAGTTTTCATCTTGTACAAAATACAAAAGGAAATAGATATTGCTGAATGAGCTGATCTGTATCATGTCACTCATCAGCGAGTATTTATTTGTTCTTGATTAAATGTCATTACTAACATTCCTGTGCAGAGTGCTAAAATACAAGCAGATGTGTTCAAATGTTTTTCTTCATTCACAAACTGTTCTGGATATTTTCCTCCCAGCAGGTACAACAGGACAGAAAAAAATTAAGTTGGCAACACCTGAAGGCTGCAGATCACTCAGCTCTGACAAGTTGACACATATGCTCCGCCTGTTATTTAACCTGTAAATTATTTAAAGATTTTAGGGGGGGATTGAGATCACAGTGTTCATAACTAAAAAATAACAACCTAAAGAGCAAAGAGGCAGCTTGTATCCCAGGAAGGTGGACCTAGCGATCAGGTTGGTACTGGTTTTAATGTCTTAATTTAGTGTCTTGGGTAAACTGGAAGGTATAAGCATCACTTTAATAGTTCCAGGGTCAAATTTATTAGCTGTTGCCACTTTCTATTTTGCACTGGTTGACTGTTTTGACTGTAACAGTCTGGTAACACCTAGGAAACATTTCAGGTAACATAACAGTCCTATGATAAACAGTGCAGAATGTGAAAATATATATATATATCAGTATTTTCACCAGTAAACAATGAACAGGCAGATTGTGCAGTAATTTGTGAGTTGCCAGTTAAATACTGTAATGATAAAAACTACAGAGCATATTTACTTTAAGAGAATTTTTTCATTTTATAGCTCAGTTAACTATGAATTGTAGTAAATGTATTTGTCAGACTGTGAGGTTCCAAATGTTTTGTACGAAGATTATTTTTAAAGCATTCTCTTTTTCTTTATTGCTTTTTATTTTGTGCCAAAGAAGGCTGCTGCCCATTTTGTCCCTTTGCAGTTCTGGTCGTTTGGACATACATCTCTGTAGCTCTTACTTGATATACTTTACAACAGAACAATTCTACATGTAGCTGTCAAGCTGTATGAATGACTTAACAAGAAAATAAGCAGAGCTGTGCAGGGATGTTTGTACTGATTCCAAATCCATGACGACCATGACGACCATTATACAGACAGTTAGAAGCATTTTTTTCTGTTTACATGGATGTTCTGGCAGGATCCTATGTGTTGAATAATTTGTGCATATCTTTTGTCAGTTGTAGATCTAAAAAATCTGCATAAAAGTTATTGACTTTGGATGTACTGATCATGTGCTACACGTACTCAAATAAAATCACAATAATTTTCATCGAAGTGACATTAGTCTCACAAAGTTCATTCTAGTTGCTGTCACCATCCAGGCTAACATTTTCCCCAACTAGGACTGTCCACAGATTTCATGGCGCTGGTGCTTCCTGGGCACCACCTTATGTTTAAGTGGAATGCCCCAACTGAGCTCTGTGAAACCCACTTCGGAATTCCTCTCAACCTCTCCTACTTCAGTTTGGTCAGCAGCAAACAAAAAACTGCAACCAACCAGAGTATTTCCATGTTCTATACCGATCGCTTTGGCATCTTCCCCTATGTAGATGAAGATACGGGAGAGATATATCATGATCGTCTTCGACAGTTGGCGGACCTGAAGAAGCATGGTGAATTGGCTGAAGATGACACTGAATACTATTTCCCCGTAAACCAATCAGGTCTTGCTGTGCTCAACTTTGAAGAATAAAGGCCACAGTGGGTTCGAAATTGGGGAAGCAAAGATAACAGAGAAATGTCTATTGAACTGGTAAAGAAGAAAATGCATCTTTGTCAGACAATGAGGCAAAGGAAAAGGTAAAATTTTTGTTTCAGCCTGCAGGCAAAATATACTTTCTAAGATCCATCAGACTTGGCAAAAGACTAAGGCAATGACTTTGTGTCATTTTTGTAATGGATCTGACCCACATACAGAGAGCACTCCGGATAACAGAATAAATACAAGATGTTTATTGTGACAAGGATAATTAGGGAACGTAATGGATGATTCTCCAACTGTATGGAAAGAAGGGAAGAGAACCAGTGAGAACAGGAAACTGAATGATGTTGAACAATGAACAAGGATTTAACACAAAGAAAACTGCTTACTAAATGGGCGTGGTCAGGTCACCAGGGGAAGAGGCATTCAGGATCCAGGTTTGCAGAAGTCTCTTCAGGTGTTGTTCAGTGTGAGCTCAGGGCAATAACAGGAATGAGTTCGGTGTGCAGATGCTTACGTTGGAGGGTGGACAGGGTACGCTTGCGGCTTGGTCGAGGAAGTGAAGATAGCAGGAAACTGCCAGCTAGATGCAAATCCAAACGAAGTCAGTAGATAAGGAAAGAAATCCTCAGAACGTAGATAGCCTTGTTCATCCAGAAAAGGTTTCCAAACACTTAGTCAGTATTCAGTCACATAAACCCAAGGTTTAGGGTTTGCTTAGCCGGCGAAGGAGCATAAACAAAGTTACAAAGAGGTCGTAAATCAAAGCATAGATTTAGCACTTTGGCTGGAGCTTGTTACCACTGTGGGCAAAACACTCTGGCATCAAAGTGCTGGCAGCCTACTGCTTAAGAACTCCCCAAAGTAATCAGTAGAATGAGTCACACCTGTCACCCAGCACACCTGAGAACTCCAGCACCGTCTGAAAACACCAGTCCCTC
Organism: Crenichthys baileyi; assembly: GCA_036173005.1. Lineage (NCBI taxonomy): Eukaryota > Metazoa > Chordata > Actinopteri > Cyprinodontiformes > Goodeidae > Crenichthys > Crenichthys baileyi. Next base: position 1,222,054 of record JAHHUM010001738.1, read on the forward strand.
TCCCAGTGCTCCATCCCACCTTGCCGGAAGTCCTCCACCATTGTCCCTCTGCCTAAACAGAAAAATATCACCAGCCTGAATGACTACCGGCCAGTAGCACTCACACCCATCGTCATGAAGTGCTTCGAGAAACTGGTACGGGGTCATATCACTTCACATCTGTCCCCCACACTCGACCCCCACCAGTTTGCCTACAGGGCCAACCGGTCCACGGAGGATGCCATCGCCACCGCCCTGCACACCACGTTGACCCACGTGGAGCAGCGAGGAAGCTACACGAGGCTGCTCTTCCTGGACTTCAGCTCGGCGTTCAACACCATAATCCATAATAAGCACATGTAGTTGGATTATGGACTTTCTGACAGACCGCTCCCAGAGGGTGAGAGTAGGACACCACCTGTCCTCTCCATTGAGGACCAACACGGGTTCTCCACAGGGCTGTGTGCTGAGCCCCCTACTCTACACCCTCTACACCCACGACTGCACCCCCACCTACCCCAGCAACAGCATCATCAAGTTCGCAGATGACACCACGGTGGTGGGGCTCATCTCAGGAGGAGATGAGACGGCTTACAGGACGGACGTGAGGCATCTGTCAGCATGGTGCATGGACAATAATCTGACTCTGAACACCTCCAAGTCAAAGGAGCTCATCGTTGACTTTCGGAGGTGTAAACAGGACACACAGCCCATCATCATCAACGGGGACAGGGTGGAGATGGTGCCAGTCTTCAGGTTCTTGGGCACCCACATCAGCGAGTACCTGACGTGGACTTCTAACTCCACGGCGATCCTGAAGAAGGCGCAGCAGAGACTGTACTTCCTGAGGACTCTCAGGAAGAACAACCTACGACCAGAGCTGCTGCTGTCCTTCTACCGCTGCACGGTGGAGTCGGTGCTGAGCTGCGGCATCTCGCTGTTGTTCTCCAGCTGCACTGCAGCAGAGAAGAAGCAGCTCCAACGGGTCATCAACACTGCTCAAAGACTGACTGTCTGCCCTCTCCCCTCCCTGGAGGAGATTTACTCCACCCGCTGCCTCAGGAGAGCCCGCAGTATCATCAGGGACCCCTCACACCCTGGTCACCATCTTTTTGAACTGCTCCCCTCTGGGAGGCGTTTCAGGGCAATAAGGACAAAAACAAACAGGCTGAAAAACAGCTTCTTTCCTAGAGCTGTTGTTGCCCTGAATGCCTCATGTACTCATGTACATTGTTAAATGACATAAACACTAAATACATTCCGTGCAATTTTTCCTTTTGCATTATGCTACCTCACGTGCAATAACCTGTAAATATTCTGTGTATATAATATATATATATATATATATAATATATATATATATATTATATATATATATCTGTTTCCCACCGGCACAGCCCTTTTTTAAACTTTGTATTTATTTTCTCTAAATTTGCACTACTTGCCTGCACTGTTTTTGTTCTGGTTTTTTTGGAAATTTCGTTGCACCCATGTGGAGCAATGAGAAATAAAGAATTCTGATTCTGATTCTGATTCTGACATTGTTATGGATTATGTTATCAAAGTGGGAGAGAAATTAACTCGTTAAACAAGAGAAAGACCGGACTTTATCTTATAAATTTATTCAAAGGCATTACAGCGTTTGAGGACCCTGTCACTGAGCTTAGTCAGTGAAGCAGAGCCCCGAACAAGAGTTTACAGACAGTATTTAAACAGTATGTGGGTGTTACCTCAACTTAAAAGAGTTTGTGCTTTATGGCCCTAGACCCTTCCCGGGTCAGAGGTAACAAAGAGGGCACCCATCTGCCCTTCCTTGAGACATAACCCTCCAGGGACTGTTAACCATTAAACTTCTGATAATGGATTTACAGACCAACTCCTCTAGGGTAACAAAACACAGAGGTCAGAGGGGAGAGGTAAGGGAAGTTCAGAGCATTAAAAAAGATTTCTTCCATAACAACATGTAGCAAGCACAAAACACAAACACAAACAAAACCCAGATCCTGACACTTTAGGGGTTATTACTTATATCCTGACTGCTATAACTACGAGTACAACCAGGATATGGCAAGCTTTACTGGAGAATGCCCTCTTATTGAGAAATTAAGGAACAATGAACTACAGTGGCTTTGGACGGAGTCCACTGCACTCTTGCCATCAATCTACTCAGAGCTGGTGCTCAGAGATACCCAGCTGAACTTGTAACTGTTTGGTGTGTTCTTGTACAACGTAGACAAATGTAGACCTGAAACAAAATAGGATTCTGACAAAACCTAAAAATTAACCAAAGCATTATGAACTGTAGGGTTAGGATAAAACAAAAGTGGGATATTTTACTAAATCCCATCTAAACAAAAACAGATACCAGTGTTGCTCTTGAAGCTATTAGAGAGATAAATACAAGAAATGTCAAGGAGGTGGCATCAGTTACCTCCATTAGCGGGACAATATAGGGTTGTACCTAAAATTATTCAACCCCCCACTTAGATTTATTAGCAAATTATACAACCTAGCAGCTGTTTGCAATAAACTAATCAAACAAGAAGAAATATCTCAATGTAACTAATATTACAAGCATTTTCTCCAAAGTAGACATAAAATGTAATTTTTAATTTAAAAATGATTCAACCCCTTCATGACAAGCATCTTTGGTACTTAGTAGACTGGCCTTATGATCTGCTGCATAGCCAGAAACCAGTTTCTGTCTGCTTTCCTGAGGAACCTTAGCCCACCTCTTGTGGACAAAGGCTCTACATCATTTATGTTATTGGGTCCGCATACTTCTGTATATTCTCTTTTTCAAATCCAAGTATAGGTTTTGGAGTTTAAGTCAGGTGACTCTTAATTTAATTTCTTATTTATTAGTCATAATACAAAGTCGACCAAGCCAAGCCTTTGTGTTCTTTTAAATGTGTAACTCATTCTTTCTCCTCCAAATAAATCCCTGATCCATAAGCCTGAAAAGATCCAATTTTGATTCATCATTGCACAGAAGAGAATCCCAAAACCACTTTGGCTTATTTACATACTTGTGCTACAGCTGTATGGGGCATCTGGGTGGGTTTAAAGGGCTATCTGAACCTTGTATGCCCAAAGCAACAGCTGTGTCCTCATTCTCGGCACTTTCAAGAACATTGGACTCTGTCAGGGCTGCCCTTTATCTTGTTTGAGGTGTTCATAGAGAGGATCTCAAGGCATTGTCATGGAGAGGAGGATATCTGTTTGGGAACCTCAGGATTTGACCAATTATATGGTTCTGTTGGCCACTTTTTAGGCCACAACCTCCAGCGTGCAGTGGAGCAATTTGCAGCTGAGTGTGAAGCTGCCTGAATGAGAGTCAGCTCCTCAAAGTCTGAGTGACGGTTTTTGACTTTAAAAAGGTGGACTGCATCCTCTTTGGTTGGTAGTCAGTGTCTGCCTCAAGTGGAGTTTAAGTATTTTGGTGTACTATTCACGAGTGGTGGTAGGATGGAACAGGAGATCAGGCAGAGATGGACACATGGACTGGGGCTCAGTAATTTGTGCACTGCTATGACCAATAGTGGTGAAGAACTGAACCAAAAAGGGAAGCTCTGGATTTACCAGACCATCTACATTCCAACCCTCACCTATGATCGTGATAAATGGATCATGTCCAAAAGAACAAGATCCCAAATAAAAGCAACTGAAAGGTGCTTCCTCTGTTATGATTCTGGCCCGTCTGCCTGCTCTGCTCTCACTCATGCAATTAACTCATCTGCTTCACCTGTCTGCTGCTGCGCAATCACCGTCATGCCACACACCTGTGGAGCTGCAGTTATATACAGCCCTCTGACCGGCAGACGGTGCCAGATTTTTGAACACATTTGTGAGTAGTTATCCAGCGTACCTTCCTGACTGATCTCGGTCCATGACCTTGCCTTGCCTTACGGATTATTCCCTCTTGCTTGCTCCTTGTCTGACGGATTGGATTTTGGATTTCGACTCTGTTTTCTGCCTCTGGTTTATGTCTCTGCCTGCCCCTTGTCTGACGCCTCTAGCCCTGGAATTCGACCCTGTTTCTGTCCCTGGATTTACGTCTCAGCCTAGCCACTGGTTTATTCAGCCTGAGTCCGCCTGGCTCTCTAGTCTGCCTGGATTTATTGTCAAGAGGACAATCACAGCTCTCTCTGTTCCTGTCACAGCGTCAGCTGGTTCCCCGGAGGATTTGGATCAGTCGGCAATCCGACTTCAGTCTGTTGGACGCTTCCTCATTAACTGTCTGGAGCTCTTCCTCCTCTGGATTCTGTGCCTCATCACCAGACTGAGAAGGTTGGTGGCTTTATCTAACTCCTTGCAGATCCTGAGTTTTATTCAGCCACTAACTAGTCTCTCTGTTCTCAGTGGTTCCTGGAAGCTGACTGCTGTTCTTCTGCTCTCTGATCCTGAGTTTCTGAATAAACCTTTTTACTTATCACTTTGTGTTTGGCTGAATTTGGGTTCTCTGTCTCTGGTCGTGATATCCTCTGGAGATTGGCTTAGACTTCAAAGTAGATTTATTTTTATTTTTATTGTGAAGCAAATAACAAATAGGAAAAAATAACAGAAAATTTCAGTGTGCATAACTGTTCACCCCCCATAAAGTCAATATTTTGTCATCCCACCTTTTGTGACAATTACAGCTGCAAGTCTTTGGATAAGTCTCTATGAGCTTGCCACATCTTGCCAGTGGGATTTTTGCCCATTCCTCAAGACAAATTGCTCCAGCTACTTCGTGTTGGATTGTTTTAACTTGTGAACAGCCATCTTCAAGTCTAACCACAGATTACCAATTGCATTGAGGTCTGGACTTTGACTAAGCCATTTCAACACATTAAAGGTTTAAATGCTTCAGGTCATTGTCCTGCTGAACCTCCGTCCCAGTTTCAGATCATAAGCAGACTAACACAGGTTTTGCTGAAGAATATTCCTGTATTTAGAGCCATTCATCTTTTTCTCAAGTCAGACCAGCTTCTCAATCCCTGCACGTAAAAAATATCTCTGATCTGCAAGTTTTGATGAGAGGCCCTCTTGGCAGGTTTTTATGTTACTATGTGCTTTGCATTTGAAGATGATGGATTTGATGGCGCTACAGTGGAACAACAATAATTTGAAAATTTTTTCATAACCCCACCCTGTCTACGTCCCGAGAACTTTGTCCCTGAGTTGTTTGGAGAGCTCCTTGGTCTTCATGGTGTGATGCCTCTTGCTTAGTGGTGTTACAGCTTCTGAGCACTTTTGGAAAAGATGTGTTTTTACTGAAAGATCATGTGCCTGTCAGGATCTGGGTTTGTGTTTGTGTTTTTGTGCTTGCTTCATTTGCTCATTCTCAGGTGGTGCTGGAGCTCTCAGGTGTGCTAGGTTACAGGTGCGACTTATTCCACTGATTGCCAGGAGGAGTACTTAAGCAGGAGGCTGCCAGCACTTCAATGTGAGTGTTTTGCCACAGTGGTACAAACTCTAGCCACACTCCAAGTTATGCGTCGTACTTTGACCTCGTCTAACTTTGTTTTTTGCTCCTCTGCAGATTTTGAAAGCCTAAGCTTTGGCTCTGTCACTGAGTTTTCTGGACTATGTTTCTGAAAGTTACTCTGGATGATCAAGCCAGTCTTCGTTCTGAGGATTCCTATCCTGTGATCTACCTTCGTTTGGATTCGCATCAAGCTGGCAGCTTCCTGTCCTCTTCGTCTCCTGAGCCAAGCCACAAGCGTACCCTGTCCACCCTCCAACGTAAGCCACTGCACATCAAACTTGTTTACTGTAACCTGAGCTCCACAGTACAGCACCAACTGAACTCTCTACGGATATACCTGCTTAAGACCTGGATCCTGAATCTCATTGCCCCTGGCAACCTGACCATCATAACTCAGTAAGCCGATCTCAGTATCAAAAATAGTATTTGTTATTAGTTTCGTCTTTCCCTCCGTTAGCTGTACTCATCCATTCTCTTCACTTCTCTCCTTACAGTGAGATATTTCATCCGTTCTGTTCCTGACTATATCTTCAATAAACAATATTTATTTTACTTCCTCCTCCTGAGTGTTCTCTGTATGTGGGTCCGAGCTATTTCGAACATAATGACAGTGCCACTTAGATTACCCACAGGTGGACAACATTTTACTAATATGTGACTTTACAATGTAACTGTTTGCACCAGAACTTTTGAGGGAAAGGGGGTGGGTACATATTCACATGTCAGTTTTTAGTTTATTTTTTTGTATTCCATTATATATTTTTTTTTGTCATTTGACTTCAACAGTTTTAAAAAGATCCATCACATAAAATAAGACTAAAAACATTTAAATTACAGGTTAGAATGTGACAAAATGGGTAAAAAGCCAATACTTTTGCAATGCACTGTATCCCGTCTGGCCTGGGAATGCTTCCGGATCCCTCAGAATGTGGTGGAGTATGTTGAAGAGAGGGACCTGTTACCCCTGCGACCTGGTCTCGGATAAGTGGAAGACGACAGACGGATGGATGTAGATCAATTAGAACATTGGTTATGTATTGTAACCCCAGATTCTATGAACACAGGCACAGTCCTAAGAGTGCCTGTGACACACTTTTCCAGCAATTGAAAACACAGAAATTGAAAAAAAAACATCTATATATTAAAGGAGCTGGGCAGTAATAGACATAAGACAATTGTGACAATAAGCATGTTTTGCAAGTCCAAAGTCACCCAGAAATAACATCTAAGGGGTAGTCTCCTGTCATTCATTGTGTGAGCGTGAATGATAAACGGTTTATGTAGAAGCCAAGTTGCGTTAATATGGTTAAACGGTGTATTGCTGGTGATGGCAGCACTACTTTCCTGAAGCAAAGAGGATCAGAGCTGGAAGAATGAGGGACAGATGGGCTGGTCCCACCAAGCACAGCCAGTTATGATCAGAGGACTTCTCTGCAAACTGCTTCGAACAAGAAACCTCTGATTTGATGAGAGTAATGGTGTCAGAGGTCAGGATGTCTGACAGACGAAGGAGAATGTTGAAGCAGAGTCTATAGCCACACTGTTCAGAACATCTGATGGGAAAAGATCTCCAAAGAAAAGGTTGTTGCTGCTGTTGCTAAACGGATCAAGGCTCAGCAGGTAAGAACACTTCCTTGTTGCAAAAGTACATTTAGATATTGGTAGTTGTTAATAACAAAAAATCTGAAATTATTATTTTTATAATTAATAATAATCCAAAATTATTATTATTAAAATAAGATAAATTACACACGCATAGGATATGATCAAATAAATGTTTCCCTAAAGTGTCTGATATAAAGTAAAAAAAATATATAAATTACACAACAGGTAGTGTCTTCAGATCTTGAATCAGCCCTTGTGTTTCCTGCTACTGCTCCATGCTGCTCACTTTGTCTCCAGTTGTTTCACTCAGTGCAATATTTACTGTAACCCTGGATTTACTGTATCTGCTACAGTCCGCCGAGATCTGCATCCCCTGTCACGTGAACGCGGATCACTCAGTACATCCACATATAGGGAAAGAAAACGGATTAAAATGTGACCGACGGGGCTGTTTTTAAAAGTATTTCTAATTGTCACACGTTTATCCACGTATGTGCCTAAAAAGTGTTGTTTGGCAGATTATTTCAAGAAATTGCAGTTTTAACACCTTTTATCTACACTCACTGGCCACTTTATTAGGTACACCTGTCTAACTGCAAATTTCTAATCAGCCAATCACATGGCAGCAACTCAACACATTTAGGCATATAAACATGGTCAAGACGATCTGCTGCAGTTCAAACTGAGCATCAGAATGGGGAAGAAAGGTGATTTAAGTGACTTTGAACGTAGCATGGTTGTTGGTGCCAGACGGGCTGGTCTGAGTATTTCAGAAACTGCTGATCTACTGGGATTTTCACGCACTACCATCTCTAGGGTTTACAGAGAATGGTCCAAAAAAGAGAAAATATCCAGTGAGCGGCAGTTCTGTGGGCGCAAATGCCTTGTTGATGCCAGAGGTCAGAGGAGAATGGCCAGACTGGTTTGAGCTGATAGAAAGGCAAGAGTAACTCAAATAACCACTCGTCGCAACCAAGGCATGCAGAAGAGCATCTCTGAACGCACAACACGTCAAACCTTGAGGCAGATTGGCTACAGCAGCAGAAGACCACACCAGGTGCAACTCCTGTCAGCTAAGAACAGGAAACTGAGGCTACAATTTGCACAGCCTTACCACAATTGGACAATAGAAGATTGGAAAAACGTTGCCTGGTCTGATGAGTCTCAATTTCTGCTGCAACATTAGGATGGTAGAGTCAGAATTTGGGGTCAACAACATGAAAGCATGGATCCATCCTGCCTTGTATCAACGGTTCAGGCTGATGGTGGTGGTGTAATGGTGTGGGGGATATTTTCTTGGCATACTTTGGGCCCCTTAGTACCAATTGAGCATCGTGTCAACGCCACAGCCTACCTGAGCTGACCAAGTCTATCCCTTTATGACCACAGTGTAGCCGTCTTCTGATGGTTACTTCTGGCAGGATAACCCACAATGTCATAAAGCACGAATCATCTCAGACTGGTTTCTTGAACATGACAATGAGTTCACTGGACTCAAATGGCCTCTACAGCCACCAGATCTCAATCCAATAGAGCACCTTTGGGATGTGGTGGAACGGGAGATTCGCATCATGGATGTGCAGCCGACAAATCTGCAGCATCTGTGTGATGCTATCATATCAATATGGACCAAACTCTTAAAGGAATGTTTCCAATACCTTGTTGAATCTATGCCACAAAGGATTAAGGCAGTTCTGAAGGCAAAAGGGGGTCCAACCCAGTACTAGCAAGGTGTACCTAATAAAGTGGCCGGTGAGTGTATCTGTGACACAGTGCCTTAACTATTATGCATAGAAACCACAAAGCGTATTCTTGAGACACTGTGACTTAAACATACGACTCAAACGAGTACAGATAAAAGTATAACAATCTATAAAAGGTAAAAAAAGAAAATCTGTTTTTATTTACTTTGTATTAAAATGGTATGTAGACAAGTATTTATAGTCATCTCAATGATCAATGGAAAAACTTTTACTGATGATGAAGCACAGAAATCCATTTTATTAAAGTGTAGAAGTGTTCGTGTTTGTAGAAATTGTTTATATCAGCTTTTATTAAGTGTTAACCAGCTTTTTGCATGTTTCCTCTAGTACTTTGACATTTTTATTTGGAGCACATTGTCATTTAGGCTGGAAGTCCTCCTTGCCATCACCATAATCTTCAACACAGTGTCTGTTCTAACATCGTCATTCTAGCAATTGTGGAAATATAAAGACCTTATTATTAGTAGTGTGGAAATATAACTGCCTTATTATTAGCAGCTAAAACTAAGATATATTTGGGACTTTGCAGATTGATTTTTATTAGGAGTTTGAGTTATGCTTTTCATAGTTAGAAAAAACCTTAACAGTAGCCTCTAGTATTATAGAGTCCAGTTTTTACACAATGAGTGTTTATTATTCAAGGTTAAAGCTTGCAGGTGTTTTCTGTCTGTATCGTGAGAAGCCGGCAGTGTATTAGGGAGGCATGCTACTCCTCTCCCTGAAGATTCCTGAAGACACGTGGGAAACAATTCTTTAATTAAATAATTAAATGTATCTCTGTTTCTTTGATACTGTTGCTGGGGAGACATACACTGACAGAATGATTGTGTATGTGTACTGCATAGCAGCGTGGGGTATAAAATGTAATGAAACGCAGCCCCCAGTGAGACAACACAAGGTTTCCAAGGTATAGCAGTGTAAGCGTGACGTCTCCCTCTCTGAAATCAGATTGGTTTTAATAAACTTGTGGAAACTACAACTGATCTCTGACTGAGGATTGTCCTTTGGGGTGCCAAATAAAACGAGTCGATGAGAGGTGAGGAGTAATGTAGGAGTTAACGGACGGCCAGTAAAGTTTTCCTTCCTCAACAGTTTGGTGCTGTGACCCGGATTTGGCACTAACTAAAGGATAATTAATTGACTACGAGGCGGACGTCGTTCTACAACACCACAGGGTCGACCCAAAATAAAAGGTAAGGAGATCTACATTTATTCTCTTTTGCCTGCTAATAGTGTAGGTGGTGTTGTGGAATAGATATCTGTTTTCTCTTAAATTTACAGTCTTGATCAGTTTTGGGTAAAATATTTGTTTGTTGAAATAATGTAATACGGAAAGAAATGATATATTGAATAAAAATATTTGTTAATTGACACAAGATAAATTTTAGCCGAGATACTTGAATGTTGAGGCTTTTTTTGGATAAAATTTTTACCGAGATACTGGAATGTTGAGGCTGTAACATACTTTTCACCGAAGTTACTTAAATGGTGACAGTGTTGAAGTAAATAAGTTCCGGATTTGGCAATCCAAACTCAGCACTGACGAGGACTGGGGTATTTAGGCTGGGGTTAGTAAGAGCCTCCCCGAGGGACTGAGGACGCCTCTAAGTGGCCAGGGATAGGACCCCGAGACCCTGAATTTGGGGAGGGAGGAAGGCAGTTGAGATACTTAAATGGTGAAACTGTAAGAATAAGATTTAGTAAAAGGAATTCCAGGGAATTCAACGGGGGGTTTGGATTCCTAGGTGTCAAACCGGGTTTGCCATCACAGAGGTTGGACCAGGAGAGATTGAAAAAGACAGTCCCGCTGAGTGGAAGGGTTTGAGACCCTCCGCGCGCGCAAGCTATATATCCTGTTGTATTTGTATTTGTTGTTTTTGTATTTGTCTAACTGAATTTACTGTGCATATGAGTAAGAAGAGAATAAAACTGAGTGGCTGCGTATTGGCTGTGAATGGCTGCTCTTGAGTGTGAGTGATTGGATAAGCGGTGATTTTATTATAAACTGTACTGCCATAGATTGAAGGCATAAGAGGTGAAGTCATTGTGTGTAAAAAAAAAATAACAAGTTGAGCAACATGGAAGGAGAAATAGATGGGGAAAAGAGTGAGCATGGTGGGGAACAGGTCCCTGGATACCGTTGTCAGATCAGGTAACTGTGTTGGCAGAATATATGGAAAAACATGAGAAAAGTCAAAAAAGGGAAAGTTCAAAAAAATTATGGAAAAGATCAAGGAAGTGATTGTTAAAGGGAAATGGGGAAGGATGACAGGGAAACGTTAGGTAGATGGTTTGAACCGAGAATATAAAGGCATCTGAAGGGGATAAAGAAAGTTGGCTTTTTAAGGCTGATGAGAAAGGGAGACTTGGGGGGAATAAAGTGTAAAGTTGAAGCAAAAAACCCCAAAAAAAGAGAGCAGAATGGGTAGCTTTTTTGGTTTGGTGGCAGGGATTGATTCACTGCAGCAAGGACAGAACGCAAAAAAGAAGCAGTCAGAAAAAACAGCAGAACCCCCCCCCTATAGTCTCACACATGGGTTATATCCAGTGGTAGATGTGCAAAGTGGAGAAATATATTAGAGGAGACACAGAATCAGGCCAGTTACATGCGCATTGCAAACCCGTTTGTCCCTGAACCGTCAAAAGTATACACCCCCCAAGTGGGGGGACCTGCCTGTTATGAGCCCTTTCCCGACCGCATAGAGAGAGCTGCAGAGACCCCAAAACACCCATTTCCCCCCCGCAGCACTCTACACCATGCATGAACCCCCGCATACAGGAGTACGCCAGACCCCCCTGGAGATTTTAAAGAGAAATTAAGTGTTTTGAAAATGTCCTGTGAAGACGGAGCGTGCGGCTCTGACTCACAACCTAGACAGAAAACCCGGCCAAAGGCACCCAGCCCTGGTGACCGGCAGACAGCTGGGACTCCTGTAAAGGTGGAGATATTCCTGAAAGGCAATTGGATCCCTGAGCCAGAAAGTATCAAGAGGAAAAAAGTGTTGAGCAGAGTAGTGTGGCTTCTGGCAGTGATTGGTTTGAGTGAAGGAGCTGAAGGGGGGCCTGAGACAGAAGCACAGGAAACGCTTAGACTTTTAAGAGGGCCACAATTGGAATCAAAAGGCATGAATTATATGAGAAAGTTTCAACAGATGACAGAAAAGCAGTTTAAAGGTTCTAAGAGAACACACACCATGACTACTCGTAGCCAGAGCGGTCCATCCAGATTTTAATGTCCGTTATTGACCTCATCAGCTGGAATGACAAAATATGTCCCTTTTTCATTGGGACATGTACAGACATTAGTGGATAAGTTGCCACCTATTGCAGGATGTGGACGTGTCTGGTTACAGAAATTAGATACATTGACTAAAGGCATGACACTGGCCTTGGGTGACTTTAGAGCAATTTTGAGGCGATCTGTGCGTCCCTCGGTTGCTAGGGAGATAGAACATAATGCTGATTGCATTAAGGACCCTGATGACACCCTGACACGGGTAATGACAGCCCTAGGGAAGGCCATAAGAAATCAGTATCCGCCCACCGCCCCGTTGCAGTCCCTCAATTCGATTGGGACCCAGAGCAACATCCGAAAGAGCACATTAGTGCTGCCGTGGACACGTGGATGAGACACACAGGAGTTAATCCTAAGGGTGACGGGACAGGAATGGGAAAGCTGTTTAGAGAAGCCATATTAAAAGGAATTCCTGTTGACGTGTGTCAAAAGATGAAAAATAATCCTGATTTGCAGGGAACAGACTTCACAAAGTGGGAAAAACATTTAATTTACAATTTACATACAGCTCAGGAGGCAGGAAAAAGAAAAAAAGAGGAGAATGAGCACCTACAGAACCAGCTTCTTAAATTGCAGCTGCAAGAGGCCAAAGAGAAATTAAATAAGAGAAAAAGTGATAAAACGGAAAATGTAATGTTAGCTGCATCTCAAGCTGTTCCTCCGGCTGCGTCTGCACCTCCTGCTGCACACACCCTTATGTCTGTGACTGATCAGTGGCCAGGAGGGGGATTCCCCCCCCCCCCATCATTTTATAATTACAGGTACAGTGGCCCCGGTCGTGGAGGAGGATGGCATGTTGGTGGTCAGCGTGGTCGTGGTGGATGGCGTGGAGCACCCAGAGGAAGGGGTGGAGCCAGCAGAGCACTGGGAGATGTGTGCTACAACTGCGGTCAGTCTGGACATTGGGCACGCACCTCCCCCACCTGGGGGTCACAGCAGGGAGTAACGGTACCCCCCTAATGCAGGTATGGGCACCTCTACCACCCCAGCAGGGCACTATCCACAGATGGGTGGATATCCGTCTTACAGTCCATACTGACACACCCCTGAGGAGGACCTAGGCAGCATGGGCACGGCAGACCCCATGTTGCCTGAACAGGTGGGAGATAACTGTCTAAAATTTTTTTAGTGGACACTGGAGCAACTTTTTCCCCCCAATAACACAGCAACCCTCCAAAAACATGCTTTTCCCCAAGACGTTTTGTGATGGGTTTCTCAGGGGCTGCACAAATTCTGCCTGTGACTTACCACTTCTTTTCAAGATTGGGACTCAGAGAGTAACCCCACCTTTTGGTGTTCACCAGCACACCTGTTAATTGCTGGGCAGAGACTTATTAGTGAAGCTGGGAGCATCAGTTGGCTGCGTGGTCCTGAGGGGTTAAACAGTAACTTTTCCAGTTTTCCTTTTGGCATGTGGACAAATGTTTTCAGCATGAACAATATTTTTTACAGCCAGTTGCAGAGAAATATGCTGACATCTAGGGGGACTGCTGCCCACACCTTTTCCAAACAGCATCTTCTCTGTGTATCAGCTGTGGAAACCCTGGATTTAAAAGTCTCTGCCCTACACCTCTCCCCCTGACCCGCCCTATTCCCCCTTGTTCTATGACCGTTGTCACACTGAATGGTACCAGGATTTTTTTTAATAAAACAGTAAAAAGGTAGGACATGGTTTATTTCATCCAAAAATATTTATGTGGCTCCTGAGGGTGTGGCTGCAACAGTTGATTTAACACCTGACCAAGCAAAATGGTATTTAATGTCAGATGAAGCTTTTTCCTCTTTTTCTTTTTTGCATCCTGAGCATAAATAAGGAATGGGTGGTAAAGCGCTCTCTGGCAGCTGGGGACTGGCAGGACACTTTAGTCACCAACGTTTTCTACAGCACAGACACATACTGTATAAAATGTACATCTACTGATGAAGTCCTGTTGCAGCATGAGATGTTCACACGTCATCATGGAAGAAAAAAAAAACAGATGATCCCAAAGCAGCAGCTTTTTTTTGCAGAGCCTCACCTTATCAGTTATGGGCTGAAGGGCCCACAGATGTAGGATTAACCCCCTGCGCCCAGTCTCTTTTCAGGTTGCATCCCCCTGCCTATTTGGGTTCCGCAGTATCTACACAAACAACAAGCTCAGGAAGGCATAAAAGACACCATTGAAGGCCTGAAGGCGAGGTGGGTTAGAACCCTCAGCCTCATCATGGAAACACACCCCTTCCTGTAGAGAAAAAAGGTACTGGAAAATACCCCCCATGGCACATGATTTTAAGAGCAATAAAAATTCAGTTCTGGTGACTCCTACTGTTCCTGTCCCCAAAACCCTATGTTTTCTCTCCCAACCTTGAACCTTCACAGCAGTGGTACACATGCATTGATCTAGTTAAACGTCTTTTTCTGTTTGCCATTAGCAGAAGAGTGCAGAGAATTTTTTTTTCACCTATTGTGGGGGAGACTGCGCTACACCCGTCTACCACAAGGGTTCACCCTTTCAAAGGATATTTAACCAGGTTTTGAAAGATGTGTTACAGACTTGCCCCTCCCCCGAAACGTGCACTCTCATTCAGTACGTGGATGACGTACTACTGGGAGCATCTACAGCGGAGCTCTGTTTGCAATCTACAGAACTCGTGCTGAGACATCTGCATTAAACATGGATTCAAGGTCAGTAAAAATAAACTACAAATAGCAAAGGGAAGCAAGTTTCCTTCCTAGGAGAGTATTATGCAGGAACCCACGAGCATGTCAGGGGTTCCATAAGCTAAGTATTTTAACACACCCTAAACCTCTTTAGGGGAAAGACATGCTGTCATTTTTTGGGGCCCTTACAGGCTATAGCAGAAGCTACATCCCAGGTTACACGATCTCACACAGCCCCTCAGAGACCTAATCAGAGAACAGGGCATGAAAAAAAATCTCAACAATGCCTTTAATTGGACACAGGAAGCAGAGGAAGCCTTTATTGCGTTAAAAGCAGCTTTTCCCCCAACGCGGCAGAGCTTACGCTCCCCGACTACACCATACCATTTATTTGAATGTTTCTGTAAAAAAATGGCAGTAAATGGAGTTTTTTTTAGAAAAAAGGGGGGGGAGGGGGGGAGGTGTGGTACATTTCAGTAATGATGGATAACGGGGGAAAAAAGCACCCACAATGCCACACAACATGCAGCAGGGTTGGCAAAATTATTTCAAAAAAACAGCTCACTTAGTGATGGGACACCCTCTGAAGTTTTAACAAAATCACAGTGTGGTGGCATATGTGAACTCCAAAGTTTCACCATGACAGCTTTTAGGGCACAACCAGGTCACAAAAATTTGGGGGCCCAACATAAACTACACTCACGAGGGAATCAACATGGCGGATTGAATAACAAAGGGGGAAAACCACATCAATGTGAAGAGTGGTTAGCAGGAAGAAAAGGTAAGACCGACTTAGAAGCCAGCCCCCTTGAGGGACCACAGGTGAGACAGCTGTTCACAGATGGGTGCTGTTTTTGGCATGATGCAGAAAGGTTGAAGGCTGCTTATGCTGTGGTGGAACAGACAGAATCAGGACTGGTAACAGTGGAAGCAAAAAGGTTGGAAGGGGCCCCAATCAGCGCAGAGAGCAGAAAATTATGGCAGTAATAGCTGCACTCAGACTGACAGAGGGGCAGGAAGTGAATGTTTTACACAGACTCAGCTTACTCAGCAGGAGCTGTTCATTGTGGAACTCTGTCGGGTGAGAGCGGATTTTTTACAGCTGGAGGGAAAACCTATAAAAAAAGAAGCAGAATGAAAAGAGCTAGCAGAAGCCTTGTTGTTACCAGCAAAGTAGCATTGATCAAATGTAAAGGACATGACAGCAGTGATTCAGAAGTAGCAAGAGGGAATCGGGCTGCTGACCATTCTGCCAAGATAACTGCAGGTTATATTGCTCGAATTTTTGGTGGTGAAGAGGAGGAAGTGAGAGAACAGTTGACCTTTAGAGAGAGTAGTGGAGCAGCAAAGCAGAGCAGCCTTTGAGGAGAAGAACATGTGGAGGATGAGAGGAGCTACAGGCAGTCAGAATGTTGGAGAGGACCAGATGGTAGAATGGTGTTCCCTCCTGGACTTAAACAAGAACTTTTTTCTGAGGCACATGGAGTAGGACACGTTGGAAAAAACAGATGCTGGAAATCTGAAGGAGTGGTGGGCCCATCCTTTTTTTACAGACATGGTGGAAACACTTTGTTAAATGCTGTACACTGTGTGGGTAAAATTCAACCCCAAAAAAAACGTTGACACCGTTGCAGGGAAAATTTTTTAAAACCCCAAGCAGGAAGGAAATAATTATTGACTACACAGACATGGTGCAGTCAGTAAGAGGTTTCAGATATCTGCTTGTGTGTGGGATCTTTTCACAGGATGGCCAGAAGCATGGCCAGCGAAAAAAAGGAAGATAGCAAAAACTGTGGTTTTTTGTTCATTAACCCTTACATTCCCAGACACGGGTTTCTGAAAAGAAAAGGACTGACAATGGAACCCATTTTAAGAACCAGGGCTGCAACAGGGGAGTCCAGTTTGGGGCTGAAACACAGTTTGGCACGGTGTATCACCCTCAGTCCCAAGGAAAAGTTGAAAAAGAATGAATCAAAACCTGAAAAACAAATTGGCTAAAATCTGTGCACAGACCAAATTATCATGGGTTGATGCACTACCTCTTGCTTTGATGTCAATCAGGTTTAGTGAACTTCAACCAAGGATACACTCCATACGAGCTGGAAAACGGAAGGGGGTTTTCCGGGACCACGAGGAGCAGTTCTGACATCTACAGGTATATACAGAATCTGTCACACAAAGAATTTTTTCTCAGCTACAGACGGTGGTGGAAACCTACAACAAGGTTCTGGGATCTGAGAGATCCATAGCAGGTGACCGAGAGGACATCCCACGCAGTGGGTGAAGGGCAAAGGAGACACGTGGTTTCATTGAAGCCAGTGCGCCGAAGCACCGGAACCAGGGAGACCCTGGAGGAGATTGGAGGAAACACAGCTTCATCACAAGGGGGGAATAATCCCCTTCAGCTGTGTCAGACAAAAACTTGGCAGTCTACCTTAGTTGTTGAAGAAGAAGACCAACAGACACCAGCGCACAAGATGTCACCTGTATAAGGGACCAACGAACAGCGAGACCGCGCCACCCAGAGGACGAAAGGACGAGAAAAGACAAGAAAATAATAAATAAAATAACATTTTCAATTTTTGTTTTTTCTTAACAAAAGTTATATTTTATATGTTTTTGGGATTTTAGTATTTTTATATTCATCTATTGTTGTGCTTACTGTTCAGGGGCCATAAGGATTGTAGTGATTGAACCCAGACATTGTTTTTTTAATTAAGAAACACAGTTAATTAATAGGACTGAGAAGACATCCTTGCTGAGGATCAGAAGGTTTTAAGCACCCTGAGACTACAGAAGCAGGAAAGGCACTAGTCCTCAGGCAAAGGTGAGGCAGAGGCAGCAGGGCCTAAAACATAGTTCATGCAAAAGAATCCTCCTGTCCCCTCTGGAGTAAGAGGTGTATATTGATGTTGCTTTAATTCATTTTTATCTTCTCTCTGAAAATATTAATTAAAGTTCACAGGATGATTAAATTTCAGCAAGTTCCGTTGCATTGTCGGTTCCTGGCATGCTTAATTACAGTACTAGCGGCCGCACTACTAACCAAAATAGAGGGCACCAGTGGGAGCACCGAAACTAAACGCCCCTTCTATAGTTATGCGCAGCCTGTCTGACCCTTATGGCGCCAAATTGACCATCATGCTAAAAAAAGAATCACGGCAGCGTTTATTCCAATAACTCCTAACAAGAATGTAGACCGCAATTTAAATTTTATCATTACAATGTACTACGACTGGCCAACTTAACCAAGATGCTGTTGAAGGTCTCTTAGAAAAACTAGCCCCACCTCTCTCATGGCAAAACAAAAAAAGAATGGCGTTAGATATGTTACTAGCTGAAAAAGGGGTGTCTGTGCCATGTTTTGGGATATGTGTTGTACTTTTATCCCCCAAAAACCGCTCCTGGACGGATCTGTAACTCGAGCCTTAGAAGGGTTGAGAAAACTCTGAGTAAAAAATAGCACGAGCATTCAGGAATTGACAATGCATTGGAGCAATGGGTTTCACTGATATGTTTTGGGAAATGGGAAGTTTTAGTCATGTCATTTTAATGATTTTATTGCTATTTTTGTTGCCATAATGGTTACCTGTGGTTGTTTCTGTGTACCAAGCATCAGGGCTCTGATGGTTCGCTTCATCACTGCCACAATTGAGAAAGGGGAGTGCTGAAACAAACCTCCCTACTTATCAGATGTGTGCTTTGACGGACGGACTTCAGGGGCTGGAGCTGGCTGCACCCTATGTGGAGTGATCTCCTGATGGAGA
Organism: Crenichthys baileyi; assembly: GCA_036173005.1. NCBI lineage: Eukaryota > Metazoa > Chordata > Actinopteri > Cyprinodontiformes > Goodeidae > Crenichthys > Crenichthys baileyi. The sequence goes on from JAHHUM010001738.1 coordinate 1,240,574, forward strand.
TCAAAAGGGGGAATTGTGGAAATATAAAGGCCTTATTATTAGTAGTGTGGAAATATAACTGCCTTATTATTAGTAGTTAAATATATTTGGGACTTTGCAGATTGATTTTTATTAGGAGTTTTGGTTATGCTTTTCATAGTTAGAAAAAAACCTTAACAGTAGCCTCTAGTATTATAGAGTCCAGTTTTTACACAATGAGTGTTTATTATTCAAGGTTAAAGCTTGCAGGTGTTTTCTGTCAGCAGTGTATTAGGGAGGCATGGTACTCCTCTCCCTGAAGATTCCTGAAGACGCGTGGGAAACAATTCTTTAATTACATAATGAAGTGTATCTCTGTTTCTTTGATACTGTTGCTGGGGAGACATCCACAGACAGAATGATTGTGTATGTGTACTGCATAGCAGCGTGGGGTATAAATTTAATGAAACTCAGCCCCCAGTGAGACAAGCACAGGGGTTTCCAAGGTATAGCAGTGTAAGTGTGACGTCTCCCTCTCTGAATTCAGATTGGTTTTAATAAACTTGTGGAAACTACAACTGACTGAGGATTGTCCTTTCGGGTGCCAAATAAAACGAGTCGATCAGAGGTGAGGAGTAATGTAGGAGTTAACGGACGGCCAGTAAAGTTTTCCTACCTCGACACATTCTTATTTCATTCTACACTGCCAGAATCCGTATCCCCATTCTACTCCACCTCACTAGTATTCTAATTTTAATATCATTAAGATTATGATTAGTTACTGCTTTTTCTCTCTTTAAATCTTTCTTCCCCAATCTTGCACAGAGTCATCCCACACCTTTCCTTTATATTGGGTGGAAAAAGACTGTAGGCTGGCCCTGCAATAATTTGTACCCCCATCCAAATAATGGACAAACAGTCTCTCACATTCTTGATTTCTGGCTCATAAACATTTCTAATAATGACTAACTACTCCTGAAATTTTAAAGCTAATAGCTCTTTATACAGTGGAGTTACAGGGGGATACCAGAAATATCAGGCTGATCCCTGTCATTTGAATTTGTATCCCCATCCATTCTGATCAAACATATTTTAACATTACTTTCAACCCTACAAACTTTGCATTGTATCCCTCCCAGCAAGACCAAACAAAGGAGCAAGACTCGCATTCTCGCTTGGCAGCAAAGGAAAGTACTTTCTCCAGGTTATAACTATTTTTCTACCAAACTACATTAACTTTAATAATACTGAAAAGTTGAAGAAACCAAAAACCTCTTTTTTTGGCTAGCAGCCATAACAAAATAAAATCAAGATAAGACAGATTATACCTAATTACTATTTTTAGTACATATTCCAAAGTTGCTTTATCTTATTTACAGGTCAAACAAAGTAAAGAATATACTGCATTTAATAAATACACAGTTAATTTTCACAAAAGTTCAAAGGGTTGGCAGCCTTTGTTTGTTTATGGCTCATTTTTTGATGGAAGAAAAGACACTTTCTCCTTTTTTAAGATTTTCTCAGCAAACTGTAAAAGAAGTACTGTATATATACAGGGGTTGGACAATGAAACTGAAACACCTGTCATTGTAGTGTCGGAGGTTTCATGGCTAAATTGGACCAGCCTGGTAGCCAGTCTTCATTTATTGCACATTGCACCAGTAAGAGCAGAGTGTGAAGGTTCAATTAGCAGGGTAAGAGCACAGTTTTGCTCAAAATATCGAAATGCACACAACATTATGGGTGACATACCAGAGTTCAAAGAGGACAAATTGTTGGTGCACGTCTTGCTTGGCGCATCTGTGACCAAACAGCAAGTCTTTGTGATGTATCAAGAGCCACGGTATCCAGGGTAATGTCAGCATACCACCAAGAAGGACAAACCACATCCAACAGGATTAACTGTGGACGCAAGAGGAAGCTGTCTGAAAGGGATGTTCGGGTGCTAACCCGGATTGTATCCAAAAAACATAAAACCACAGCTGCCCAAATCATGGCAGAATTAAATGTGCACCTCAACTCTCCTGTTTCCACCAGAACTGTCCGTCGGGAGCTCCACAGGGTCAATATACACGGCCGGGCTGCTATAGCCAAACCTTTGGTCACTCATGCCAATGCCAAACGTCGGTTTCAATGGTGCAAGGAGCGCAAATCTTGGGCTGTGGACAATGTGAAACATGTATTGTTCTCTGATGAGTCCACCTTTACTGTTTTCCCCACATCCGGGAGAGTTACGGTGTGGAGAAGCCCCAAAGAAGCGTTGACTGTTGTTTGTTGACTGTTGCATGCCCAGAGTGATGCATGGGGGTGGATCAGTGATGGTTTGGGCTGCCATATCATGGCATTCCCTTGCCCCAATACTTGTGCTAGATGGGCGCGTCACTGCCAAGGACTACCGAACCATTCTTGAGGACCATGTGCATCCAATAGTTCAAACATTGTATCCTGAAGGCGGTGCCGTGTATCAAGATGACAATGCACCAATACACACAGCAAGACTGGTGAAAGATTGGTTTGATGATCATGAAAGTGAAGTTGAACATCTCCCATGGCCTGCACAGTCACCAGATCTAAATATTATTAAGCCACTTTGGGGTGTTTTGGAGAAGCAAGTCAGGAAACGTTTTCCTCCACCAGTATCATGTTGTGACCTGGCCACTATCCTGCAAGAAGAATGGCTTAAAATCCCTCTGACCACTGTGCAGGACTTGTATATGTCATTCCCAAGACGAATTGACGCTGTATTGGCCGCAAAAGGAGGCCCTACACCATACTAATAAATTATTGTGGTCTAAAACCAGGTGTTTCAGTTTCATTACCCAATGATGTCTATATATGATGTCTATATATGATGTCTCATGCTCCCTGAACCACTCTTTCACAATTCGAGCCCAATGAATCCTGGCATTGTCATCTTGAAATATGCCCGTGCCATCAGGGAAGAAAAATTCCATTGATGGAATAACCTGGTCATTCAGTATATTCAGGTAGTCAGCTGACCTCATTCTTTGAACACATTCTGTTGCTGAACCCAGACCTGACCAACTGCAGCAACCCCAGATCATAGCACTGCCCCCACAGGCTAGTAGAGTAGGCACTAGTTCACTCTGGAACAGGGTAAACCTGGACTCATCAGACCATATGACCTTCTTCCACTGCTCCAGAGTCCAATCTTTATGCTCCCTAGCAAACTGAAGCTTTTTTTTCTGGTTTGCCTCACTGATTATTGGTTTTCTTAAGGCTACACAGCTGTTCAGTCCCAATCCCTTGAGTTCCCTTTGCATTGTGAGTGTGGAAATGCTCTTACTTTCACTATTAAACATAGTCCGGAGTTCTACTGTTGTCTTTGTTAGATTTGATTTTAGGAGGTTTTGATAGGTTGCCTTAGCCAAGCTTGTTGTAACAGCGCCCTTGGGGCTCGTGCCGAGTCACTAAAATTAACCTAACCCATATACCAAGAACCAGTTGTAAAATTAGGGCATGAGCAGCCGTTAACAGAAGTAACTGTCGAGGAGTGGATGACTGCTGTGGGCTACTCAGTTGTCCAGACCACCAGTTGAAGAAGGGCGAGACTTTTGGATGCAGGCTGTTAGAGGTTAGGTGTGTCATTTCCCGACACCAGCTCAAACAGAACTTTCAGTAAACCTGCTTAGTAAGATCTTTCAGGTTTAGGGAAGTCCGGACCCGTTGGATGAAGAGCTGGATTGAGCAATCCCCTTAGAAAAAGGGGAGTAGGAGGGAGGGGTTAGCTCATCAGACAATGAAAGGTGGCACCCGAACAGGGACCGTTACAGAGATAAAGGGCCCCCAGAAGAAAGATGCTCAGCAGAGAGACGTGTCTGCCTGACCATCCCGAACCAACAGCCTGAAAGGGAGTAAGGTTGTCTGTGACTGATAAGGCCGTCAGTCACAACCCTCGCAGTAACTGCATAGCATGCAGGTGAGGATAGGGCTTAATTGAGGGTAGACTGACCAGATCTAGACAGTAAAGCTAGTAGCCAAATAGTCTGAACCCATCCCTACTCGAAGGTACCTCGAGAGGCTTTGGAGAAGGACAACTTGTGACGACAAAGACATAGCGATGGACAAAGAGATTGAAACGCAGGAATTGACGGAGCGGGGAGCTGAAGGACCACTCCCATTAACAGAACAACCGACATCAACGCAGTTAGAGCTACACCGCTTCCCTACTGAGGTGCTGCTAGGTGGGGACGGATATTCAACATGGACTTCATCAGTAAAGAAAATCAGTAAAGAAAATATTCCTCAGTTTCAACTGTCGATGGTTACGTTGGTGGACAGGGTTCCTTCAACTGTGGGGACTGGGAAAACTGGTGTCACTGTACAGTCCATCCGAAATTACAAAAAAGAGGTTCGAGAGCTGAGAAGACAAGTGAGCCAGAACAAATCAAGCAAAGTGCATCTAACTAGTGGGGTCAACCTCCCTTATTATGCTGTCATCCACTCTCCCATTGCCGCTTACAACAAAGGAGAAGACTTGAAAGATTACAGAGAGAAAATCTGGGTAGCCCTGGAAAAAGGACTGAATGCTGCCATCAACCACGGCCTGAGAAGAGTGACAATATGCCT
>JAHHUM010001738.1:1245131-1261174 GCA_036173005.1 Crenichthys baileyi
TATCAGTAGCCTTTTACAGGTGATGAGAGGGAACCAAATTGACCTACAGAACGTTACCCTTCGTCGATGTGGAGGCTGGACCTGGGTTCTCGTTAAGAGCTTTTAGAAGAATGTTTTTTCTGAATGGAAAATGGTATGACCATTTATTCTATTTCTTAAGAACCTTATGTATTGTATATTTGCTGCAGCACAATTATAATCTAAAAGATTTACATGGCTATATTTGGTTTAAAATTTTCAGTTTTTCTCATAATTATTTTGTTTTCTGAGATTGCTATGTACTCGGGGCTGGAGTTTGAGCACTGCTGTGAAAGTCTTCACACCCCTGTTCACGTCATCATCGCATTGGACTATGATAAAGGAGGACGTTGAGGAAATACAGGAAAAATGACACTAAGGAAATACAGAAAAGGTGATGCTACCGATGCAGGAAACCCAATTTACATGTGATACTTCTGTTACAACTATGTTCTGAAAAAAAGGCCCCTGACATCTAATGCTTGGATAACATGTATGATGTAGTTACTAAAAAGAGATTAATAAGGGTCTAACTGCCATTTTTGTTGAACAACGTTTTCTCCTGTTTTTGTTAATTTAGGAAGGTAAGATGAATGTATTTGGTTTCAATTTCTTTTAACAGGTAAGTTTATCCATGAAAGGCAGATCTGTTTTGGTTGTTATTTTGGCCTGGGTTGACCCTGAAGTTACAACAGTCTCCTTTGTGCACAACTTAAGTTTGTTACTAGAAACATTAGTTTGTTTCATATTCTTTAATTTTTTTAGAGTTTTGTATGAGTTAGAGGGGAACTATGTGGAGCAGTTAATCGGACGCGAAAGTGGACACAAACAGGAATCGGACTATGGAAACATCAAGAATAAAATTATATGGAATATATCGACGAAGGATGTTTAATTAGACATGTGGTACTTTAATGTCATGGGTTAGCACGATACTGGTCAGTATTTTCTGTCTTCTCAGGATGACACCAATCCAGAGACTGGCCGTACAAGTAACCTTTTTGGGCGCTGGACTCAGAGACCTATGGACACATGAAGACTTTGTTGGACCCTGAATCGGGATAAATGCGATGCCAGAACAATAAAGTTGAAAAGAACCAATCTAAGAGACTAAAGAAGGTCCAGGAAGACCAAGGACAGAGACTGAACTATATTGTTTTGCTGCTGAGAATTTAACTGATGTTTTTTCAATTTCTGTTATAACTCTAAGTGTGTCTTTATGTCGTTTTAATGTTCTGAATTGTTATAAGCTGTTTATGAACTCTGATAGAATGGGAGCATCAATTCTAGTGATATTCAGCTTCAGAGTTTCAACATGGTCAATGTTTTCTGTTACAAATATTGTGGTGAATAAGGATAATGAACCAGGACCTGATTGGCAGTAAGGTCCTTAAAATAGTTGGTAATGATACATTTTAGATTCAAAACAGAGATCTCTCGTTCAGATTGGCCGAGAATGAGATTTCTCTATGGCCTCCAGACGTTTTTCCCCGCCTTTTAGGATGGGTGGGTTTTTCGACTGGTGTGCCTAAAGCCGACCTGAAGGTCCCCTTCATCGACACGTAGTTTGTGAGTTAGACTGACATAGATGTTTTTCCATGGGTGAGTTGATGGGATGTGTTCCTGAAGGAGACTTTTGGGAAGAGCTACAGAGTAGCCGGATTTGGTCTAATTAGTGACTACATTTAGTTTATCATAGTCTAACACAGTTAAAATAATGTGTGCATAGGAACTTTAAATAGGATTTTAATTAATTAGTTGAACCCGAAATTACAGACCTAAATAACAGCAATCATTTAGGGTTGCTTATTACCTTTGTACATAATGTAATTTTATCGCTTTCCATAATTATTCACATTTTACTTCATTTTACTCACTCAAATACATCACATATATTCACAGGATGTTTACAATATGAATAAAAAACTCTCTCTCAGCTGTTAATTAGCTTAAAAGCTAATTAGGGGGGACTATGTGGAGGCATAAAGCTCTGCTTTGACTAGATCAAAAGTGTGACATTATTGTTTCTACCATTACAAAGATGAATTTTGTGAAGGATAGTTCACTCTGAGTAAAAAACATGCAAGCGCCTGTCTGTCTGGACAGGGAGAATTAATGGGCTTGTTATTGCAGAAAATATTGTAATATGCTGACTTTGCTGAGTCAACTTGACATAGGAGTCCACATCCAGATAAGTGATGAAATTGTTATTGCAAACTGTCACGTCCACCAATCTGATATTGTCCAGATGTGGCTGAATATGAATACTCGGAAAAGCAGAGGAAAGCCAGGATGAGGATGCCAGGAAGGTTATGTAATTGAGAATAATGATTTTGATTGGTCAAAAGAACCCACACACACACCAATGCTCTGTAACTCTATAAAAAGGCTACTTCCCAAGAAAATTTTGGAGCACTTTGTAACACCAAGGAATGATGATGAAGAAAATTACTTTGTGCGACTTTTGAAGAATAAAGGTTCCCTCGTGGAGAGCTGGGAGGAGAGAATTCTGCTGAGTCTGTGTTATTATCTTCACTCAGTGATAAAAGACCGCCCGCTCCTAAAGTACCTCTTGGTCGAACCGACGTCTGATTTTCAAACGTGGTTGTTGAAGTTGAAGTTGGATCCTCATCATCGGTAGAGTATGTTATGACGGGAATTCGATAGGTATATCAGATGAGGAAGTAGATGATATAGATGCTTGTTCATCATCATCTTGGCACGCGTTGCGTTTCTCCTCCGCTTGACGATTAACTCTCTTAACTCTAACCATTGCTGAACGGGTGTTCTTTTCCAACGAATGCTGCATGTGAAGTGCAGAGTGTTATGCCTGTATTTAAAACAAACACTAAAACACGCCCCATTGGTCTCATTGGGTTATTCAAGGTTTAACGAACCTTACAAACACACCCCCTCTATTTTACATTGCTGCTGATACCATACAGTTTCTGATAATAATATTTGTCTTGTCGTTTGAGAATAAACCCCCAGTAGGCCATCTGATCCAGTCCTTTCTTTGACCCATCAGTGTATAGGGCCCACTCTTGCGGCTTTTCTTTCACAGACGGCTCTAAGGGTGTTTTCTTGCTGGCTGGTTGTGCTGGGCCAATCTCAACGACAGGGTCCAGCAGGATGTCTTTCCATCTTCCCCACCTTGTATTGAGTGCTTTTGTGCTTTCCATCGATCCTTTTCTGAGATACTTGTGGACTTGGCTCTGAGTGATGACTTTAATTTGCTGTCCCTGTGCTAGGTCTTTTAAGGTGGTCCAGTATCTAGCAAGTACTGCTAACTCTTTTTCTTCTTGGGGGAATTTCTTCTCTACGGATGACAAAGTGTAACTCCACAAAGTTACTAGCCCCCCATTTTCATTGCTCACTTTCAGCATGGAGTCCTCATCTTCACAGCTGATCTCAGCCACCAACATTTCAGTCAAGCTCCTCGGTTCCAACCTCACGGCTTCCTGGATTGCTCTTTTGAGCTTATTCAGGTCGTTCTGGTTTGATGCAGTCCATGTCCAGTTTTTCTTTGTCATCTTTTCTTCTCCTTCTCGCTTCTTTAGGCCGGCATATAATGGCTTAGCATATCTTTGATAATTAGGAACATGATCTCTCACATAGTTGCAGAGTCCCAAAATCTTTTGTAGATCATTTTCGGATTCAGGTGGCTGGATTTGTGCCAGCTTCTCTCGATACCCTTCTGAGAGTCCCAAATCTGTTGTCACTTGGAATCCTAGGTAGTTCACCTGAATGTCAAACTGGCATTTCTTGAGATTCAATTTCAGACCTACTGCTGTGATTCTCTCCACCACTGTTTACAGTCTCTCTAGGTGCTCCTCTTCGGTGTCGTCTGCAATGAACACATCATCTATGTACATTGTAGCTCCTAGATCACCTAAAACGTCCATCACAGCTGCCTGGAACACATTAGGGGAGTTCTTGTACCCCTGAGGTAACCTTTGCTACACATAACTCTTGCCTTTGTGTGTGACTGCTGTCTTGCCTTTTGATTGCTTTCCGAGTCTGAGGGAGAAAATCCATTTGCTAGGTCAATGCAGGATTTATATTTCTTGACTCTTAGTGTCTTCAATGCTCCTTGGGGATTGATTAGGCTGGCTTGGTTTGCTATGGTTCTTCGACTTAGGGCCTTGAAGTTGATTACTGGCCTCCAACCTCCTCCTGCTGACTCTGGTTTCATTACCGCTTGAATGGGACTGTTAGTGATGGGATTTAGCTCTTCTCTGATGATTCCTAGAGCACTCAATTATTTTACTATTTTATCCATTTCTTCAATGGCACCCGGGTTCAGGGGGTACTGTCGAACAGGTGGACGCACTCTCCCTTCTATGAGGTGCACATACTTCGGTCCCAGGTCTCCAAAGTCGTTCTTGAACCGGGTCAAATTTGCAGCTTCTGTTCAGTTACTTCTGGTACATTTACTGCTATGTACCACTCTTGAGCCCCGGTTCCACTCTGAGGTGATACTACTTTCACTAACCTTGACCGTAGCTAGCTCAGCATTTGAGATAGAGAGCGACACTCTCCCCATGGTTTGTTCAATTCTTTCAAGTCTGTGTCGGTGATGAGGTTGTATGGACCCTTCACCCAAATGATTCCTTGCCAAGTTCCATACGGCATCTCTTCTACGGTCCCGTTGGCAAATTGGACCATAAGGAATCCTGTCGTCTTTAGGCCTCTGCAAGTCATGGATACCTCTGCCCTGGTCTCCACTAGATAGAGTTCTCCTTCTACCTTTGTGTAGATTTCGTCCCCCCTCCAGTAGGCATTTTCCAGGGTGACTTGCGGCCATGTCATCATCATGGCCTGCCCCCCGGTCCCTGGTCTGCGGGACTCGAAGAGGGCCTTCTTTTCTTCAGAGGACAGTGTTGAGATTAAAATCATGTACTTTCATGCTATTAGTTCAGTTCGCATGTATAACCATAAAACTGAGACATAACATGTATTGTGAGCCTGAGAGGGCAGAGGTCACAGCAGGCTTCAGGTTGGAGAAAGGGGTTAATCCCAGGTCAGGATGTTTAGGATGTTCTCAGCAGCTGCTGGCAGTAAATGCTGGCTGTATGGGTAGTAAAGCAATAAATGCCGACTTTTGGGCATGGTATAGATAATAAACTAACCACAAGGGGGGCTTGACAGATTTACAGCGCCAGACTGCACAATGGGGAGGCTCAGTCAGTAAGCTTTGAAGTGAAGGGTATAAGATGTTCTGGCATCTGTGAGGAGGTAGACAACTCGGTTAAGACAGACAGCCATGCTTTGCTGAAACCCGAGCTCTCTCTCCCAAAGGCCTTTGGTAAATCTTTTTTTCTTTCTCTGTATCAAATTAAACTTGTGTTAATCTTAATTTCCTGCTCTTTAGCTGTTCTTTCTCACGCCATCCGGACTGGGGTGTTGAGGGTGTCTTTTAATATATGGTGGAATTATTGTACCTCAACAACAGTTTGTCGTACTCTTCTCTATGGAGAAAGATGCTTTTCTCTTGTGGGCCTTGTGATGCTGGTGGTCCGTAAAATCTTCTTTGCGGTTCTTCTCTTCTCTGAGGTGGCGGTCTGTTAGGAGGGTTGGCTGGAGCTTTTACACTGGCCTTAGTTGGTGGTTTGCCCCCTTGTCCTGTCTCTTTCATTCTTCTTTCTTCATAAAACTGCTGCTCCAGATCATAAGAAATCCCTGCTTGGTCCATCTGTGGAACTGTCGTACCCTGCATCGGCATTTTGGCAAAAGCGATTTCTCCGCTCCTCCCTTTGGTTACTTCTCGGAGGGCCTTCACATACCTAGCCGGTGAGATTGTTTGCACATGCCACACCGGTGCAAGGCGCTGACCTCCATCCATATGCAGTCTTGCTCTTTTGATCTGGGAATCTTCATCATCCATGTCTTCCAACACTGACCTCTCATAATGACTCTGAGCTGTTCCTTGTTGTCTTAGGGATTTGTACTACATGGCTCAGCCACAACTTTTTAGCTTCGTCACTTTCAGTAGCATTGGTAATCATCGGCCACACATCTTTGATGTAATCTTCACTACTTTCTTCTGGTCTTTTCTCTCTAACTAAGGTCTTGATCTTTGTGTACTCACGAAAAACAGCTTCAGGGCTGGATGCCGTGGGTTGTTCAGGCATTTTTCCTATGGGCTTGCTTGTGGAGCGCGGTGCTGACGGCAGTTGAGGTTCTTAATCTTTTTCCTCGGCTGACAGCTCATCAACCTGTCGCTCGATCTCTTGTGCATACTTGTATGCTGCTTTCTTTAATCTCTTCAATATCACATCATTGCACAACTCTTAAATAAGCGGTTCTGAACTTGCTGGTCAGGGGCTGATAAGTTGCTAGGATTTGGTAGGATGGAATCATTAGGATGTTGGCCCATTCGCCAACTTTTGCTTTTACACAGAGTTCGACTCTGTCCTCCAGGCGGGATGTGGTAGTCTCTCTGCCCAGCTTCTGGTATGTACGCTCAACGCCCACCATTCGCTTGAACCGGCCCCCATGTCAGGTCTCAGGCCATTCTTTCTAAGACCCGGTAAATGTCAAACACCTCCACTGCTCTCTTTTCTCCTTTAATCTGTCCTGTTTTGATTGGCTTGTGAGGGGTTGCCGGCTGCACTGGGATTGAAAACAGGCTTTTACTGTCATCACTCTCTGCCCCAGAGGTCTCATGTTCTGATGGTTCTTCTTCTTCCGAGCCACTAATTTCACTGTCTTCTCTTTCTGGGTTCAAGGGCTCCATTTTGACTGGACTCAGGAGATCTTATCTGGCTGGACTTTGTTTTATCTTCTTCTTTGCTTTAAATCTTCAATTGGAACCCACTCTGTTTTATCTGGCTCTTCCAGGCTGCAATTAGCTAGGCTACATTCCACGGCCTGCACAGAGGTTGAAGGGGCAGCTCCGTCTTTCTTTGCTGATTTTTGTCCTTTCTACAGGCGTGAAGCATGGTTGGTTTCACTCTTCTGCAGGTATCGTTGTTCATCAGGGTGTGGTTTGATTTCGTTCCCTTGTTGGATTCTTGGTATCTCTAGGTGAGGGGGATCTTTCGGCTTCTTCTCATCCATCCTTTCATCTAACGCCAACTCTCTCTTCCTCCGACTCTCATGCTGGCTAAGGGAAGTGACGATGACTATTTCGGTCAGTGGTGTGCTGTTGCGACGGCCACTTTTTCTGCCGACTCCCATGGTAGGTCGTGTGATCTCAGTCCGTCAAGGCATATTGTCACTCTTCTCAGGCCGTGGTTGATGGCAGCATTCAGTCCTTTTTCCAGGGCTACCCAGATTTTCTCTCTGTAATCTTTCAAGTCTTCTCCTTTGTTGTAAGCGGCAATGGGAGAGTGGATGACAGCATAATAAGGGAGGTTGACCCCACTAGTTAGATGCACTTTGCTTGATTTGTTCTGGCTCACTTGTCTTCTCAGCTCTCGAACCTCTTTTTTGTAATTTCGGATGGACTGTACAGTGACACCAGTTTTCCCAGTCCCCACAGTTGAAGGAACCCTGTCCACCAACGTAACCATCGACAGTTGAAACTGAGGAATATTTTCTTTACTGATTTTCTTTACTGATGAAGTCCATGTTGAATATCCGTCCCCACCTAGCAGCACCTCAGTAGGGAAGCGGTGTAGCTCTAACTGCGTTGATGTCGGTTGTTCTGTTAATGGGAGTGGTCCTTCAGCTCCCCGCTCCGTCAATTCCTGCGTTTCAATCTCTTTGTCCATCGCTATGTCTTTGTCGTCACAAGTTGTCCTTCTCCAAAGCCTCTCGAGGTACCTTCGAGTAGGGATGGGTTCAGACTATTTGGCTACTAGCTTTACTGTCTAGATCTGGTCAGTCTACCCTCAATTAAGCCCTATCCTCACCTGCATGCTATGCAGTTACTGCGAGGGTTGTGACTGACGGCCTTATCAGTCACAGACAACCTTACTCCCTTTCAGGCTGTTGGTTCGGGATGGTCAGGCAGACACGTCTCTCTGCTGAGCATCTTTCTTCTGGGGGCCCTTTATCTCTGTAACGGTCCCTGTTCGGGTGCCACCTTTCATTGTCTGATGAGCTAACCCCTCCCTCCTACTCCCCTTTTTCTAAGGGGATTGCTCAATCCAGCTCTTCATCCAACGGGTCCGGACTTCCCTAAACCTGAAAGATCTTACTAAGCAGGTTTACTGAAAGTTCTGTTTGAGCTGGTGTCGGGAAATGACACACCTAACCTCTAACAGCCTGCATCCAAAAGTCTCGCCCTTCTTCAACTGGTGGTCTGGACAACTGAGTAGCCCACAGCAGTCATCCACTCCTCGACAGTTACTTCTGTTAACGGCTGCTCATGCCCTAATTTTACAACTGGTTCTTGGTATATGGGTTAGGTTAATTTTAGTGACTCGGCACGAGCCCCAAGGGCGCTGTTACAACAAGCTTGGCTAAGGCAACCTATCAAAACCTCCTAAAATCAAATCTAACAAAGACAACAGTAGAACTCCGGACTATGTTTAATAGTGAAAGTAAGAGCATTTCCACACTCACAATGCAAAGGGAACTCAAGGGATTGGGACTGAACAGCTGTGTAGCCTTAAGAAAACCAATAATCAGTGAGGCAAACCAGAAAAAAAAGCTTCAGTTTGCTAGGGAGCATAAAGATTGGACTCTGGAGCAGTGGAAGAAGGTCATATGGTCTGATGAGTCCAGGTTTACCCTGTTCCAGAGTGAACTAGTGCCTACTCTACTAGCCTGTGGGGGCAGTGCTATGATCTGGGGTTGCTGCAGTTGGTCAGGTCTGGGTTCAGCAACAGAATGTGTTCAAAGAATGAGGTCAGCTGACTACCTGAATATACTGAATGACCAGGTTATTCCATCAATGGAATTTTTCTTCCCTGATGGCACGGGCATATTTCAAGATGACAATGCCAGGATTCATTGGGCTCGAATTGTGAAAGAGTGGTTCAGGGAGCATGAGACATCATATATAGACATCATATATAGACATCATTGGGTAATGAAACTGAAACACCTGGTTTTAGACCACAATAATTTATTAGTATGGTGTAGGGCCTCCTTTTGCGGCCAATACAGCGTCAATTCGTCTTGGGAATGACATATACAAGTCCTGCACAGTGGTCAGAGGGATTTTAAGCCATTCTTCTTGCAGGATAGTGGCCAGGTCACAACATGATACTGGTGGAGGAAAACGTTTCCTGACTTGCTTCTCCAAAACACCCCAAAGTGGCTTAATAATATTTAGATCTGGTGACTGTGCAGGCCATGGGAGATGTTCAACTTCACTTTCATGATCATCAAACCAATCTTTCACCAGTCTTGCTGTGCGTATTGGTGCATTGTCATCTTGATACACGGCACCGCCTTCAGGATACAATGTTTGAACTATTGGATGCACATGGTCCTCAAGAATGGTTCAGTAGTCCTTGGCAGTGACGCGCCCATCTAGCACAAGTATTGGGGCAAGGGAATGCCATGATATGGCAGCCCAAACCATCACTGATCCACCCCCATGCATCACTCTGGGCATGCAACAGTCAACAAACAACAGTCAACGCTTCTTTGGGGCTTCTCCACACCGTAACTCTCCCGGATGTGGGGAAAACAGTAAAGGTGGACTCATCAGAGAACAATACATGTTTCACATTGTCCACAGCCCAAGATTTGCGCTCCTTGCACCATTGAAACCGACGTTTGGCATTGGCATGAGTGACCAAAGGTTTGGCTATAGCAGCCCGGCCGTGTATATTGACCCTGTGGAGCTCCCGACGGACAGTTCTGGTGGAAACAGGAGAGCTGAGGTGCACATTTAATTCTGCCGTGATTTGGGCAGCCGTGGTTTTATGCTTTTTGGATACAATCCGGGTTAGCACCCGAATACCCTTTCAGACAGCTTCCTCTTGTGTCCACAGTTAATCCTGTTGGATGTGGTTTGTCCTTCTTGGTGGTATGCTGACATTACCCTGGATACCGTGGCTCTTGATATATCACAAAGACTTGCTGTCTTGGTCATAGATGCGCCAGCAAGACGTGCACCAACAATTTGTCCTCTTTTGAACTCTGGTATGTCACCCATAATGTTGTGTGCATTTCAATAATTTGAGCAAGACTGTGCTCTTACCCTGCTAATTGAACCTTCACACTCTGCTCTTAGGGGTGCAATGTGCAATCAATGAAGACTGGCTACCAGGCTCAACCAATTTAGCCATGAAACCTCCCACACTACAATGACAGGTGTTTCAGTTTCATTGTCCAACCTCTGTATATATATACATATCCTGGACGTCCGTGAAAGTGGCTCAGATCACACTTAAAATGGTGGTAGGATGATTGCAAGTAATCTACTAGTAACTACTAGTACTAAAAATCTACAGGTTTCTGTTTTTGACTATCTTACTGAAAACACTTCCTCCAAGACTTCTTTACACAACAGAACCTATGTCAGGATTCATTTAACCACGACTCTGACAGTGGCTCAGAATACACACATGATGGCGGTGGGATGACTGTAAGTTATCTACTAATTACTAGTACTACAAATCTATAGATTTCTGAAAATGCACATTGTGGTGATGACATTACAGTAAGTAATTTTAACAGGGCAATGATCTCACATTTGATTTTTGTGTCTATACTTTAGCTATTTCACTTTCATAGCTATTTTTAAATAAACCTATACCTTATTTTTACCCTGTATATAAACAACAATGCCACATCTTTATTATTTTTAAGTCTTAATTTTTTGTAGGTTTACTAGTGCTTAGCGCAGACCCTGAATCCAATAACCTACCTCCACATTTGAGCCAAACAGCAGTCATCATTCTTCAGCATAAAGGACAGTGTTGATTTTGGTGTGTTTCAACCACTACGGCATTCTTAAACCAACTCTGACTCCTTTGGCAGTGGAGAAGAATTTCCCATGATAGACAGCACTGACAAGTCTGTAAATAAAGAATCACATTTAGGAGTAGAGGTTTATGAAAGGTTTCCTTCAGGGAATGATGAGCCACCTTACACAGGCTCACAACTAACCCCAGATCACAGTTTTTTACTTATACTTTGCTTTGAGATACTCACTTAGGTGTAGCCCTGTCTAATCTTTTAGATTTAATTAAAATCCACTGCTCATAAAATGTTGTAACTTCAAAGCATCTGTTATTAAAAGAGCTTAAACCAACACCATGTCACCTGGAATGTCACATATACTCTGTGGCATTTTTGCATTAGGGCATTACCAGTGAGTGCTGTTTTGCACAAGAAGATATATGTTTTTTTTTTTATAAATCAGAAATAAGATATACTTTTTTATACTTTCTTTTATAAATCAGACACAATAATGTCGTTGAGGTAATTGTGTAGTAGTGTGTGAATTTGTCTCTATGATGCTCAACCCTATTCTAAGGGTACCTCAGCAATCATTCAAATGAACTTTTGGATTGCATGTACATTGTTTACAAGGATGAGGGTTTTTGGGAGGTGGCAAATGCACCCTTTGTTGTCGTGCAGGCAGATGAGACAACCGCTGTGTCTTGTAAATCACAAATGGTCATTGTGCTGCGCTATATGGTAAACGGCACTGTGACAGAAAGGTTTTGGGACAGGGTGACCATCAGCGAGGACTATGGTCTGTCTATGCACCTGTAGCAACCAAAGTTCCTTCACTTCTTGCAGTTCTATTCCGAGCTCATGCCAGAAGAGGACATATTGTACAGTGTACTACAAAAACAGGACATTGATGAAGCTGGCATCAACCACGTGATGAAAACCTTCAACAAAAATGTAGGACGTCTTAGGGAACTAATGAGCTGATGTGATTGTGCCAGAAAGTAATCCAGAAGGAAATAAGAGGAGGAAAACCAACAGTCATGAAAGAATCCTTCGACACTGTGATGTCATTGATTGCACACTTTTCTTCAAGTTTGTGCCGTCATTTCCAGAGGCTGAAGTGGAATGTGCCATTAAACTAAGGCCGATAACAAGGCAAAGCTGAAAACCGAGTGATGTCTCTATACCAGCACAGTGAACTCAGCCAAGAAAACGGCGCACTTTCTTTATTGAAGTCCATTAATGAAAACAATCTCCAAGAGGCCTTATCTGAAACCATGACACTTCTCCAAATCATCATCATAACACCAATGACAAGCACTGAATGTGAGAGAAACCTCTCCACTCTAAAAAGGATAAAAACATTTACATGGAATACAATGGGACAGCAAAAACTGAATGCCCTGGCAATGCTGTCCATTTAAAATGATCTTATCCATGGACTGAGTCTAATATGTTGTTATGCTTAATTATCAACTGTTGACTGCTGCAGGGGCTAAAGTGAATTTTCAGAATACATGATTTTTTCCATCAGGTTCTTAATGTATCTTTACAATATACATTACTTTGTTGCCGTTGGGTTTATTGTTTAATTCAATTAATCAAATCTTCCAAATTATGCAGGTGATGCGTTCCGTTTCTGTCAGCACCATGGACAGCAGCATTGTTTGTTGTGTTTGCTGTCAGCGTTCATAAGACCACTTCATATGGTTCTAATTGAACAATCTGCTTGCAGTTGTTAGTAAAAAACGTGGATTCTTAAACACTTTGGTACTGTTGATAGAATAAATTATGTCGTCACATCTTCATTATTGCGCGATTTAGCACTTTAGCACAGCAAATTGTATTTTTATTGCGAGTAAGGTTCAGTGTTATATGTTTATGTTTGGATTATATTATCAAATTTTTTTGAATGAATTGTCTGTGGCCCCACCAGAATTGCCATACCAAAATCGCCACTGCATATACTGTCCCAACTGTGATTATTACATCTGCAACCAAGTCACTGATGGGCAGTGTTGTGTGTGTAACTTTACATGGTATAGAAACAGCTCACTGAAAATTCGAAATTCCTTCATATACTTACCCATTCAAACACAATTGAAACATTTGAAAGAAAATATATTGCATGCGGGGTTTAAGTCATAAAACAGCACATGTAATTCAGAAAAAATATCATATTATGTGGTAAAATGTATCATAATTTGAAAAAAGATGGTGGCCCACTGGATAATCCTCAGTTTCTCCTTACTTGATGTGGGGATCCCGTTTAAATTACCCCGAAAGGGAATTTGGGGCCCTTACAAAAAATGGTAAAAAAAAAATTTTCCCTTTTCAGTTGTTAAAAAAATGTTTTACTTTTTGGGGGCCTATGTACTAAACTTTTTAAAAAAAACCATTCACACAAGAGTGTCGCCCTTGTCAACGTTGGGTTCAATTTTACACAGTAACAACACTGTAAAATCATTGAAAAAGGGGAATAGCAGCCTGTTAAAATGTGTGTTTTCCAATGCAACCCTTTCTGAAAAAACATGCCCCAATTTATTGGTATTATGGAGGGCCACCCTTCTCCTAACCGGGTAAAAAAATTTCCAAAATTTGGAAAAATGGAACTTTTAAATTTTTGTTTTCCCATATAGAGTTCAAAAAAGGGGTCATTTTTCAACCCAACGGGAGGGCAAGGGGCGGCTATTAAGTACCAAATAATCTGTGAGAGGCAAAAAAGGGGCCCCACATTTTCTTGCCCAACTCTCAACTTTGCCCATCAGGGTTGGGAATGCTACCTGACCAATAGGGAACTTTGAAATATGCAAACTTATTGGAGTTTTTTAAGGGAAAATTTGGCAAGCAATGGCTTAGTGGGTTGCAGCCAGAACATTTTTCCGCATTTATAATTTTTAATGACAAATCTTTCATAGAATATTTTTGTGCACATTAGTTTATATATTTTATCATTGATTATTCTTTTTTTAGTAAAATTTCCCCCATTTAAAGAAAAAATGATCATTTAAAGTTGAATTTCTTTTTTTTTATTGTTTTTTATGCTGGCAAAAGGGGCACCTTTGATGATACATGGGGAAAAATGTCTTACCAAAAAGCTATTTTATTTTCAGGAGCAAAAAGGGAAAAATCAGCATTTTTTTTCCCCCCAAGACCCCTTTTTGTGAGAGGGAAAAACACATTTGACACAGTTTTGCCACATTTGGCCAAACTAAGCCAAAAAGCCAACTCCGGCTGGCACGTTAGATAGATAAATACAGTATAATGTTTCCACATCTCAAATTTTCAAAACCCCAAAAAAGGGGGGGGTTTTAAAAAAAAAAAACCCCCCCCAGATCCCCCACATGAAAAAAAATCAAACACAATTTTTGTTTAAGTGGAACTAAACTGCCCTGTACACTGTGTCTATATAAATATTTTCAGTCTTTTTAAAGCAACAAAGTAAAAACCCCCCTGAGTGCCCGACCCAAGCTTTAATTTTAAAAATTTTGATGAACAAAAAAAGAAGGCCCTATTGTGGGGTTTGGCCCGGGGGATGGATCTTAAGAACGCTTTATACTGATCTTTTGTCTACTCATATCTTTAAAGGTCTGCCGCCTTTTGAATACATTTGCTATCTCTCTGGTTTCAAAGAATTTCAGATATAAAAATGTGTTTTGCTTTTTTTGCTGTTTTTAAGTATTTCAGAGGGAAAAAAAGATTTGTTTTTTTTTTGAAATGCTTTTTTCATCCCGGTTTTTGCTAGAGCTGCCCCCGGAAGGTTTTTAAATTCCCAAACCAGCATTAAAAGACGCCCCAAAAAGCAATTTAGAAACTTGGGCCAAAGGGCAGGGGAGGGGGGCACGCTGCGGGGGAATGAAAGGGGGCAGGGATCCCCTCGGACAGACAAGGGGCCCTGAAATTTAAAAATTTTTGAGATTAGCTTTGTCCTGAACATCTAAAACTCTTCAAGTTGGTGAATTCATTACCAAAGTCAGCCCTACAACATCAAATTGAAACCAGGAGATTAACCTTTATCCTTAAAGACCCCACAAAGGATCAAATTACTTCTGATAGGCATGGTGGCCTGAATGGAAAAACTGGGGGGTTTAAAACAAAGTCAGGAGCCCAATGCTTTGGGGCTTTGGGGGGTGCCTAAAGGGAAAAACATTGCAGTGCATAGCCCCTTACGCACTTAAAGAGTTTGGTGTGGCCCCCCATCCTCCCCCCCAAAAGAAAAAAAGGGGGAAATGTAGAAATATCCAATAAAATTTTTTAATTACAAAAGTGTGCCTCTATGCTATGAAATTTATAAAAAACAAATTTCCCACCTACTGTATCATTCACCTTTGAATCCCAAAAAAAAAGACTCTATTTTCTTTGGGGGCCACTCTTCAGAGGCCCCATGGTGCGCCAAATAGCCAAAATGGGCTTGCCGGGATAAGAATGAATATATGACCAATCGGTTGCGGAATTTCAGGTTTCAGAGGAATTGAAAAATATCGCCCCTCGCGGTAAAAAAAAAAAAAACTTGTAGCCACAGTCAACCAGAGGGATGATAAATACTTAAGGGCAAAGGCAGCTTCCACAAATTTCTTTTGCAAATTATTTATTTACCTTTTTCCCCAAGGAGGACAGTGGAGGAGAAAACCCCGGTTTAGGCGCGGGCCGACAACCCGACATTTATACAAAACCAGCAGCCCCAAGGAGAAAAATTTTAAAAGCTACAAGGGAGTTTTTTGGAAGGTTGGTTCGATCAACAGCCCGGCTAGGCTGTAAAAAAACCAATGCATTTTTTCGTTTTAACGAAATTTCTTTTAAAAAATGCCAAAAGTGATTACGTGGAGGCAGTCGGGACAAACCGTTGAAGTTTTTCCCAAAGGGTTTTAAAAAGAAAAAAGGAAAGGTTTTTTAAAAAAAACCCATGTCAAGCTACTTGCTCGGAAAGTTTAGCATAGTGGTGCAGCTGGAGATGGCACCACGTGGGGAAAGGAGGCATAATGAAGGGTTGATAAGAATGATCATTATTTTATTAACTCTTTGACTGTATTAAGTGTTGTGGTCTTTTAAAACGCTTTTGCAGGGCAGAGAAAGGGATCTGTTCAGTTGTATTCGTCGTCCATGTTGTTTCGTTTGAGTAAGGGAGTAGGTGGGAAAAAATGTTTTGTTTCAGCCCCACCAAGAAATTTTTTACACCAGCCCCCACTTGTGTCGAGAAAAGTCTACTCTACCATGGA